>WBMY01010257.1:173871-185292 GCA_013397315.1 Donacobius atricapilla | reverse complement strand
CGGCGCGGCGGGCGCTGTCCCGGGAGCCGTGAGTGCGGGGGTGCCCCCGGTGCCTGTGCAGGGGGGGTCACGCGTGGCGGGAGGGATGCTCGGCGCGGGAAGGAAGGGAGCAGAGCCCCGCTTCTCGCGGGGATGGGCGGGTGTGGAAATAGAGCCGTACCGGGTGTGTCGGTGCCTTGCCGCGGGGAGCATTCCTCCTTCCAGTGCCCTTCCTCAGTCCGCTCTCCCGATGCTGACAGCAGCTGTGGCCCCCTAAGTGGTGGGTCCCTGTCCCTTCCTCTGACCGGGGTGCTCTTGCTGGGGTCGGGGTTACGTGACTTCTGGTGGCTGGGGTAAGCGAGGTCAGGAGTTTCTCTTTGCCACATTGCAAGGTGCAGTCCCACTGCAGGTTGCACCACGCACAAACTTATTCATGTGCTGGGTAGGTTCAGGAGTCACTACTGAGCTCCTTTGTGAAGGGGCTTCCTGTTCACCCCTTGTCCCCCCAGGCTGGGGGAGCACTAGAGCTGCTGCAGCAGGGATGTGGGGGGGCACACGGGCACCACAGCCCATATTACCTTTTCATCCCTTACCCTGCCAGAAGATGCCGCCGTCCTTGCCTGCCACCATCAACATCCGGGAGCCCCGCTGGGACCAGAGCACCTTTCAGGGCCGGGCCAAGCACTTCTTCATGGTGACTGATCCCCGAAACCTGCTGCTCTCGGGGGCTACACTGGAGGAAGCCCGACGGGTGGTGGAGGACTACAGGTACCCCCTGGGACGATGGATGTACCCTCAGCACTGCTCTCAGGCAGGAGCCATTCCCAGGAGTGTTAACAGAACTGATACTGGCCTCCCTGGCCAAAGCCCCTAAAACTGCCTGGCTGGTCCCCAAGGCATCTCCCAGCTGCTGCAAATGGTTTGGGGGACCAGTTAGGCCATGTGTGCTGGCAGAGAGTCTTTCAACAAGTGTTACCCTTACCTGGCAGGGCAGGCACCATACAGCCTGGGCTGACAGAAGACCAGCTTTGGCGGGCAAAGTACATCTATGACTCGGCTTTCCACCCTGACACGGGCGAGAAGATGATCCTTGTGGGACGCATGTCCGCTCAGGTCCCCATGAACATGACCATCACTGGTTGCATGTTGACCTTCTACAGGTACCTGTCCCCTCCTCACCCCAGGACCAAGAGGATACCTGGAGGATCCTCCTGGCACTGGGGTGAGGAGGGGCCACGTGTCCCGTACCCCACTCATACTCGTGCTGTAGGAGCATGGGTGGTATCCCCCAGTGTCTCCAGCACCCTCCTCTCTCTGGCAGGACCACACCGGCTGTGCTGTTCTGGCAGTGGGTCAACCAGTCCTTCAATGCCATTGTTAACTACACCAACCGCAGTGGGGATGCACCCATCACCCCCAGGTAAGTGTCTCTCTAACCAGGTTCTCAAGACACCCCAAAAACACCAGGGGGGTGCCTTGAACAACGGGGAGCTGTGAGATGGGGCAATGGACACCTGGTAAAGGCAGAGATGGACATCATTTGGGCTGTCAGTGTTAGTGGTAGAGCTGAGAGAGGAACCCAGGTATCCTGGTGCTCTTGAAGGGCAAACTGTTCCTTTCTTTGGAGGGGCAACTGGGATGGGGAGAGCCTGGCTTACTGGTGTCACTTCCTGCTCTTTCAGCCAGCTGGGGACAGCCTATGTGAGTGCAACCACGGGAGCAGTTGTCACAGCACTGGGGCTCAAATCCCTCACCAAGGTAAGGTGACCTTTGGCCATCTCAACTGGGGGCCATGGACCCTCCCCATGAGAACTCCCTAAGCTCTGAGCTGAGCAGGGGATTCACCTGGAGTGGGGGAGAAAATGAAGAAAAGGAATTTGCTGACGTTGTCCACACAAGGCAGCTGCTCTCCCCAGTGATGGTTGTGCAGATGGCTTGTTCCTCCAGCCTTGCTTGGGCTTCTTTCACCCCTCAGCCTCTGTCCAGGCCTGGCAGGAGACCTGAGAGCCCCCAGACCCTTTGGTCTGTGCAACTTTTACCAGCTGAGAGTTGCAGGGGAGGAGGGAACATTTTTCCCCAGTGGGGCTGGTACACCCCAGAGTTTTGCAGGAAAATGGAGGCAGACCCCGAGACAGCCAGCTCTGCCCCCAGACCCTCTTCATGATGTTGTCCTGCTTTTCCCCCCAGCACTTGCCAGCCCTCATTGGCCGGTATGTGCCTTTTGCGGCCGTGGCAGCTGCCAACTGCATCAACATCCCGCTGATGAGGCAGAGGTGAGCCCCTGGGGTGGGACAGGCTTGCCTCCGGGTTCGTAGGCACTGGTGGGAAATGCAGGGACTTCCTTGCTGATTGTTAGCATGAGGGGTTGGCTTGAGGGTACAAGCACCTGATTTCAACCCAGGGGGTAATTGATCCCCCATACAGCCCTGTTGAGGACTGCTGCCAAATGTGAATGCGGGTCCGGCTGAGACCCTCTCTGATTTACTGTGCAGCCAGTGGATGGGGTATAGGAGGATGCCAACCTCCCTTGGAGACATGTCCCCGTCCTGTGTCCTGATCCCCTCACCCTCCTCTGTCAGGTTGTGCCCTGTGCCCCCCTCACCCCCTCTGTCCCTGCAGAGAGCTCAAGCTGGGGATCCCTGTCACAGATGAGAATGGGAACCGCCTGGGCGAATCCACAGCAGCAGCCCAGAAGGCCATTTTCCAGGTAGTGGTGTCCCGCATTGGCATGGCAGCACCGGCCATGGGTGAGTGTCCTCTCCTCCACCTGTGTTGGGAGATTGTAGCTGATCCCTGGCAGCGTGGGATGGGGTCCCACTGCTGGCGGGGGGCGGTGAGCACTGGGAGCTCATCTCCTTCCTTCCTGCCTCAGCCATTCCACCAGTGATCATGAACATGCTGGAGAAGAGAGCTTTCCTGAAGGTACCAGTGAACCTGGGATGGGTGGGTGGGCGTAGAGACACCTACCAAGCTTGGCACATTGTTAGCATCCCTCAGGGCTGGCACCCTGTGTCCCCTGCACTGACACACATCCTCTCCCTGTCCCTGGCAGCGGTACCCGTACCTGAACGCGCCCCTGCAGGTCGGCCTGGTGGGACTCTGGTAAGTCCTCCTGCACCGATGGACATTGCTGCCCAGGGCACAGACCAAGCCCAAGTGTATGGGACAGTGCTGCTGGGAGCCCTGCGTGGCAGTGTGGGGGGAGAACTGCCCCAGAGTTTCGTGGGGGGCTGCCACAGCTTGGCCAGGCTAGTGGCACCCTAGGCAGATGGAATATGAGGTTCTGGGGCCAGGAGTTTTGCTTCATCTTGGTGTCTCTCAAGCCTGCCAGGGGCTCCTGCTCAGCATTGCTGTTCCCCTGCGTCACCAGGGGACAGACTTTGCCTGCCCCACCTCAGTAGCCAAATGCAGGGTCTGGAGCTTGAAGAGGCCATCTCTGTAGCCTTTTCCTGGCTGACCACCCAGCACAGCACTGGGCCGCCTCATTGCTGCTCTGGGATAAGGCTGTGGGTGGGTGTGGGTGATTTATGCAGCCCAGCTTACCTTTCCATGTCTTTCTCTTGCAGTCTGGTGTTCGCCACCCCTTTGTGCTGTGCACTCTTCCCACAGAAAAGGTACAGACAAGCACTTTGCCTGCACGTGTGGCTCCTGTGCGGGATGGGGCTGCCCTCTGACTCTAAAGACATTCTTTTGCTTCTTCAAGCAGTCAGGGCCTTAAGCCTATGCACACATATCTCTGTGCACAGGCAGCAGTGCAGACCCAAGTGTCTCTGCTGGGACACGGGGACAGCGTCCCATGGGGTGCAGCAGGTCGTTTCCAACCTGTGGCCACTGGTGGATATGCACCCTCCATCGTCTGTATCTATGTTTCCTCTACAGCTCAATGCCTGTGAGCAGCCTGGAGCCTGAAGTCCAAGATCAGATCCGGAAGAAAGATCCGTGGCTGGAGACCGTCTACTTCAACAAAGGGCTCTGAACAGGTTCCTGGGGTGGCTGAAATGTGCCCCACGGAGCTGCCGGGCCAGCGCATTGCTGAGCTTCACCCTTTGGATCCCCTTGGGGCTGCCGCTGCTTTCCCTTGGCCCAGTGTGTCCATAGGTCCCAGGTGCTCAGCCCTGCTTCCCAGGGTGCCTGCAGCCATGCAGCACCACACCAAACCCTGTCCCTGTGCCTGGCCCAGCCCTGCTCTGGGGGCCTCCTGGCTGGCACCCTGGTGCAGTTCTCCTTTTTACGTGTGCCTGTAGCTCTGTGCAGTGCACAGGGAAGTGTGGGCAGCAACACCAGGGACCTTGTGAGCTGTGGTGAAAGAAAAAAAAAAAGTGGGATTAGGAAAAAAAAGGTGCTCCCTAGCTTTAGGAGGCAGCAGAGAATCAGCAATTGAAGGCAGAATACCTCTGCAGGCTCCCTACAGTGCCCAGTGGTTCAACAGCTGGTGCCCGGGAAGGCAGAGCAGCTTTTGGAGAGGAAAACTCCCCATGCCCAAAATAGCTGGGGGTGAGTGATCAATTGCGTGTAGTGGCTTGAACTCAGAGTGAGGGGCTCTCCCAGCCCAGGCGTGTGCTCCCAGCTCACCTTCTGCTCTCCTTCGGGCTGCTCTGGGGATTTAATCCGGCTTTCTGCTGCTTCCATCCCCAGAGCAAATGGCACATTTTAATCCCAGTAAAGTCTTGGTTTTTATTTTCATTTCAATGCCATCTGTGTTCATGGCTGGGCTTCCCCTGAGGGGTTACTCTTCCCCCTCCTGGAATGCTTGCTTTCAGGTGGACCTTCTCAAATAGCTTGAAGTGCACTGTGGTTTCCTCTAGATATTTTTGATATACATATAATGTACCTATATATACCAAACAATAAAGGCAGATTGTTTATACAAAACCAACAGCAAAAAGAAGTGTGCTTCTGGCTAGTTTGTATAGGTGGAAAGGGACTGCTATTGGAGTGAAGATGGGAGCAGGAGAGAGGCTGGCTTTTGAGGTGTCTCTGCACCCCCTGGGGTTGGGTTCTACTCCCTGCTTTCCAGCCCGCTGCCTTTGCAGCAGCTCTGGCTGGCCTGGCATGTGTTTAAGCTTATCCAGCTGTCAGGAGGGCTTTTTTTAGTACAGTCGGCTTTGGACCTTGCCGCTGTGCAGAGAGCTTTGCTAAGCTGCTGCCCTGGATGCTGCTGGTTTGGAAAGGCCAAAGCATCACCCTGGCTCTGCCCATGCTCACACCCCCTCTTGCAGCCTGCTCACAGGACAATCCCGGCCCTGCTCCTGTGCCTTCCCTGCAGGACTATTTTTATCCCACTTTCTATGTACAACTATCAGAGAGCACACTGGAGAGCATATCGTGGCTGTCACAGGACCCTGGCAAGCCTGCGGGCAGCAGCTGCTCCCCCTCAGCTTTCTGTCTGACCAGGACAGTCAGAAGGAGCGATGGATGTTTCTCCACTCAGGAAGAGGAGGGATGGAGGCAACTGTGCTCTGCAGTGTCCCATGCTGAAGGACAGAGGAGTGAGACCACTGCAAAGGCCCCAAGATGGGCAGATACAGCAGTGAGGAGATAAGGGCCAGGCAGCCCAAAGCCACCCTGTGGCACAGCTTCCACAGCTGGCAGGGGCTGGCACAGGCCAGACTCAAGCTGCTCCCCTCCAGGGGCAGCCAGGAGAACACCTGCACCCAGCACTCGCCCAGGGTGGGAAAGTGAGTGCATTGGGACTGGCACACCAGGGATCTGTCCCCCTCCTTCTCCTGGCCCTGGAATATTGCAAATATCTCCCCTGAGCCAGCCATTGGCGGCTTATAAATAATGCAGCCCCTCGCTGCGCAATAAGGGCTTGTCAGTAGCTATTCTGCTCTCATAAATTAAAGATGAAAAGGTACAAGGCTCTTGCCAGAAAAATGAAGACAAATTTTTAATAGCTTGCCAAGACACAGGGAGATGGAGCGCTCAGGAAAAATGAATTACGTTTTTATTATGTGTTTTATTGTGGTGTAATTGAACGGGATTATCTGAGAATACAATATATTTCCACAGCGGCGTAAAGAAAACAAAAATAATGATGACACCTTCCTCCTCCCACACACACTATCCGGCATTGCAGGGACACCCTCCTTGAGTGTGCTGGCCGGGAGCTGCCCTGAGCTGCTGGTGGCCACAAGAGGCAGAGATGGAAATGGGAGGGACGTGGGACCAGAGACACAGCTGGTCGGGGCGGCTGGGTCCGGCTGAATGGGTCTATCCGGGCCAAGTCTGGGCTCCCCTCAAGAGCCCCCACAAGAGCTGTGAGGCTGGGATACAGGGCAGCGTGGTGTGGCAGTGCTTGGCCACTCAGAGCCACTGAGCGTCTTTCATCTGTCACCTGCTTTCATTCCATCCCTGAGATCCCCTTTGGTCTGTCCCACTCCTGCATAAGCTGGCACCACTAGGCAGAGACGTGGAAAACTCATCTCTGGAGTGTTGCAGGTCTGGGGTGCTGCCCTGTGCTGCCCTGCGAACCAGCCGTGGTGTCTGTTCTCTCTTGGAGCTGGCAGCTGAGCTCACAAACTCAGCCACTTCACTGGGCTAGGGGGAACCTGTCCCCGTGGATTCCCCTGACTGGGGGAGAGAAAAGTCACTTGGCCAGTGAGTTTTGGGAGGTAGACAAGCCCGAAAGGGGACGCTGCTGCCGCTGTAGCAGTGGATGCAGGAGAGCAAGGATGCTAAGTCCCTTCCCGAGCTGGCTCATCACAGAGGTCAAGGGCCAGTCCCAAAAAGACACCAGCTGGGTGTCCCAGGGGTGCTGGGCGGCGCTGGGCTGGGGACATCGATTGGTCCCTGGCATTTTTAATGAGCTGCCCGACCACATGCTTTAACCTTGCCCATAATGAGGGCGAGCAGCAGCAATTCCTACTCCTCAGCCGGCTCCCCCAGCCTTAATGAGCTAATCAATACTTGTTCTCAGCTTAATTTCCAGCTAATTGCTCTTTAATGACGCCTGGAAATGGGCAGCCTCTTGCAAGGGGGAGCGGACAGGCTCCCCCTCCCCAGTGCCCGTCCCCGGTGGCAGGGGGTGCCGGGGTGCTGGCAGCGGGTCACCTTCCCTGGCTGCCTCCCAGCCCTGCTGGCGCTTCTGGAGGCCGGGGAAAGGGAGGGTGGCAAAGGCGGCAGCGGGTACGGTGTCACTGAGCGGGCAGCATCGTCCGGGGGGGCAGTGCAGCCCTGAGCACCCGAGCAAGCCGAACAGAGGATCCTACCATCACGGGAGGGTGTGCCCATTCCCCTCAGGACACTGCATTGCAGCGAGGGCTCCCAGGCTCGGCTGACAGCGGGGCTCTTAGAGCGCAGGAAGATTCGG
Organism: Donacobius atricapilla; assembly: GCA_013397315.1. Classification (NCBI taxonomy): domain Eukaryota; kingdom Metazoa; phylum Chordata; class Aves; order Passeriformes; family Mimidae; genus Donacobius; species Donacobius atricapilla. The sequence continues at coordinate 178,001 of WBMY01010257.1, read as the reverse complement.
GTGGTGGGGCTGAGGTGCCCATGCATTACCGTAGGTTCTGCAGCCCCCAGGTACAGGGGCAGCGCCGCCGCAAGGGAGCGGGGACGAGGCCGGCAGTGCCCTGGAGGTGGCAGCAGAGGCGCCGCGCCCGCGCCGCCCGCGGGCCGGGCGGGACGCGCGGGGCTGCTCTGCGCGGGGGTTCGGGGTGTGCGGGGGCCGGGCGGGCCACGGGGCGCTGGAACCCGCTCTCACCGGAGCGTCAAAGGTGGCACCATCGTGCCAGTGCGGGGACATTCCGGGAATGCAGCCCCCGCCGTCCTTTCGGTTCCTGCCCCCGGGTTATTAGACTTGGGCTTGGATGGGGCTGGTGGGAAAACCTCAGGAAACGGCATGATTCCTGCCGGGAGGGAGCTGAGCCGCCGCTTTTGCCGGGCACCCTGGGCAGGATGGGCACCGGGGCGGCCCTCGCCATTCGGCCATCGCGCCTCGGGGCCGGCTGACCCTGCGCACAGCTGCAACCGCTTCCCCAAGAATTTGCTGACGGGTTGGTTCTTCAGAGGAATTTGGTCTGGAAAAGCCTGGAGAAACCTGAGCCTGGCTGCTTCCTAGAGCGGGTCTGGCCTGGCACGCCGGCAAGGGGGGACCTGCCTGCTGCCCATGCCTTGTCCCCACAGTGGAATCCTGGAATGTGCCTGGGACCCCTCAAGAACCACTCAGCCTTGGTGCGGGCTGGCCAGAATCAGGCTGTTTCAGGCTGTCAGACAGCAGGAAACAGAGAATGTATTTGATGTGAAATGAGAGAGATTTGGTTTATTATCAGGAGGAGAGCCCCACGGGCCTAGGTGGTGTGCCGGCAGCATTCTGTCCCAGGATCTCTGGTGACATTTGCTTCTGCTGTGACATAACCCACATTCTCAACCCCACCAGCCCAGCCTCAATGCTGCTCACCAGCCCTGCCTGACATGATGCATACTGAGTCACTTGGCCTAGGACTTTTTTTCCAGAGTGGATTTTTCCCTTGGCCTCATCTGCCATAAACCCCAGATTACTACGGGGTGTCTGGGGGATCATCCCAAAGCTGTGGAGGGGCCAGTGGGGCCAGGAGCAGCATGGTACCCCTGATTGGATGTGATGTGTTTCATTCTGATGGCAGAGCTGGAGGGATGCCAAAGGTGTGGGCCTGACAGGAGCACCTATGGACTCCTGGCTTCTATGGGACAACCACAAGATAAGAAAACAGTGATGGGAAGCAACACACCAGGAAAGGGAGGAGGAGGCTTTGGTGCTTTAGGCTCAGGTTTCAAAGCCCAGCTCCAGGAGTTTCACTGGGCTCACAAAAAGTGAGGAAAAACTAGCCAGCACTGTTAGGGAGCCAGGAATGCAACTTACCCAAGTGCCAGGCCATGCAGGGCTGTGATCACCCTTTTCCCCAGTTGTCAAGCAACATAAGCCACAAACCCCATTTGAAGCTGTGGTTGTGTTGATTGACTTCAGGAGTGATTGAGCAGAACTTGTTAAGCACAGGTTAGCTCTTCCACCTCTCATTCATAGCTGCTACTGTTTATTAACACATTCAATAGTCTCATTAAGCAGGAGGTTTAATTAACTGCCATGTTTGAGCTCCATCTTGTTGAGCTGAGTAAGCTGCCCTTGGCTTTCTGAGGCTGGGTTGTGTTGCTCCACAACTGGAGTTGTTCCTGCTCAGATCTGTGTTTGGATTTCACCTTTGGCTAGGGCTTCTGCCCTGTTAGTGGCTGATGCAGTGATGCTCAGGTGAATTCAGACACCCAGAGGCCATGATAATCCCATGAAGATAAGACATGCCAAGTGTTTGGGCCATGGCACACGGGGAAAGGAACCATGTGTGGGAAAGGACAGCAGCAATGGGGCCTATCCCCCCTTGCTAGGGCAAAAAAGATGGGACACAGAAAACCTGAAACACTGATGGTCTGTTATCAGCAGTGCCTGGGATTTAAGTGCTGGCTCTGTTTCTGTGCTGGCCAGGGGCTTTGTGAGCAGGAGGTAGCATATGGGGCCAGGCTTGCTTTGCTGCTTTGCCCCCTGTGTGGAGCAGGGGCAGGTGAGGGTGTGCTTGGTGCAGGAATGCCTGAATAAGCAGGCAGTCCTTCATCCCAAAGCAGGAAGGGTGGTCTGGCAGGGATAGCCCAGGAGGCTCAGCACTCCTGTCTGGGCCACATACAGTCTGTCTCCTCTCTGCTCAGGCTCTGACCCATCTCTGGGGCTGCATGTAGGAAAACCTAAGCCCTTCCTTTTTCCCTGCTCTCAAAACAGCTGCAGCCACAGCTGCTCAGTAACTCATGGATGATGGACATGAAAACTTGTGGCATGTGGGAACTGAACTCAATAGGCTGGACCAGGGGAGTCAGAGAGGAAGGCAGCCCTGAGCCAAGGGGCTGGGGGCCACAGAGGGGGAGTGGGATGTGAGGCTGAAGGCAGAGCTGGCAGGAAACCCCACTCTGCAGCAGGAGGCTGGGGAGGGGAGTTTGGCCGGCAGAGACTGATTTAAGGGGGCTGAAGCCTGCCGCATTTTCCATTGTTAGACATGGCTGGATTCACAAAGTGACCAAGCAAAAGCCCTGGAACCCGGAACGAATTTGCAGGAGGGTGTTGGAAAGCAAAAGAAGATTTTTGCAGCATGGTGAAGGAACCAGATCCTTAGAGGGGTCCTGATTTGCTTGAGCTTCATGGGGGAACTAAATCCCACAAATTCCTTGCCTGGAGAGGAGCGGGCTATGTGATCCCCCTGGCATGGCATCCCAGGCAAGATGCAAATGCACGGTGTGTGGTTGTGCTGCAAAGGCATGCTGGCTCCCCCACTGCTCAGAGCCAGTTCCAGAGGGACACTGAAGCTGGGAGCAGCAAGGCAGCTTGCTGGGGAGCCCTAGCCCTGTGCGCATGGGTTTTGCACTGCTGTGGCACGGAGCAGCCCCACCATTGCTCCCAATAGCTCTACTCCAGCCACGGGAGCACCGTGGTTTACACCCCAATACCCCCTTCAAACATGGCTCTTGGCATGGGACGAGTGCAGACATCCCCCGGGAGTTATGCCCCCATTCACTTACAGCAGCTGCTCAGCTTTCCAGTCTGTTTCCCAACCAAATTATGGTTTGAGAGATGATTTTGACCACTTCCTTAGCCTCTCCCATTCACTTGTCCCCAAGGACTGCTGCCAAGTTGGACTGCAAAGGCGGGGACCCTAGTCCCTTCCTGCCCCATGGATGGGGCGGAGCATTAGCCCGGGTCCCGCACACGACCGGGGGTGACTCCAGCGGCGAGGTGCCGGTGCCAGGGAGCCGGAGGGGCAGAGCCCCGGGCCCCGAGTGCGGTGCGTGGCGGGACCCCGGCAGGGAAGGGGTGCCAGCCAGCCCGTGTCCCGGTCCAGGGACGGGCCGCGGGCCCGGAGAGGGGCGGGGGGATTCACGTTTCGCTGACATCACACGGCGGTGCTGGAGCGGCCGGGGGCCAGCAGTCCTGGGGGCCAGCAGCCCCGCCGCCACGGCCACTGCGCACCCGCGGCCCCCGGCACCGGCGCCTCCGGTAAGTGGCGGCTTATGGCGGGGTGGCTCCTGGGGGACCCCAAGGGACGTCGTGCCTCTTCCAAGCACTCTTACAGCACCCCCAGCGCCTGCACTCCAGATGCGAGGAGCCAGAGACCAACTTTGCAATTCCCCCGTACCCTGTCTCTGGCCCCCCACATCCATCGGGGGATGGAGCCTTACTCCGTACAGACTGGGGTAGGGTGGGCGGGGGAAAGGCTCCGGCACTGGGACCCTCTGCCCCTTTCCTCCCCTGGGGCGCCTGGTGGTCTCTGGTAAACGGGTCAAATCTTCACGGTTTGTTTTCCCGGGGTGCATATGTGTAACCCACTATCCGGGCCACCCCCACCCCAGCTCTGGGCTGGTTTAGCCCCAAGAGTGGGGGCTGTAGCTGGGGGGCTGCAATTTGCCCTTCGGTGCTGTTCCCAGCGGGAGGGGAGGGGACAGCCTGTCTACCTAGGTCGCCTCCCTAGCCCCACTCGCTTGTGCTGGCTCGCCCTGGCGCGGAGGACCATAAATTCACCCCATCTCAGTGAAGGCAGCCAGGGTATGACATGGGGCGGGGAGGGATGCTCGCAAAGGGATTTGGCTCAT
>WBMY01010257.1:132723-173813 GCA_013397315.1 Donacobius atricapilla | reverse complement strand
CCCCCCCCCCCCCCCAAAGAGATGGGAAGCCTGGGGTAGATCAGTTTCTTCTTACCCTAAGCAGGTAATGCAGGCTTGGGGTTTGAGGGCAGGGTCCCTGCTGTGCTGGTACAGCCTGGCAACACTGGGCCCGCTGTCAGTCCCGTGGTTGCTCAGCTATGCACTGAGCTCCTCCATGCTCAGCCTCAGTTGCCTGTGTGATAACTGAGGGGGTCACAAAATCTTCCGGAGAGTGGGGGTTTTTTTCCCTCCTCAAGTAGGTGGTGCCTAAAAAGAGGGGTTACAGCACAGGGAAGGAGAACAAAAGCCAGGCATGACTGGGAGCGTCCTCCTGGCTCAGCTGCCTCCAGCACAGAAAGAGCACCTTGTCTGCAGGATTAGCCACTCCATTGTGCTTGTATGGATGGTGAGGGAGGAAAAAAAGGGTTCATGACTCTTGCAAAGCAATGGGGAAAGGAAAGGAGCTTGAGAGCAAGTTTCTGACAGGAGACCAGGAACAGGGTATGAATGAGCTGAACCATAATGTTGTCGAACAGCCTGTCCAGTGCCCTGCCAGCCCTGTGGCTTCCCAGGCCATGCTGGGATCAGAGGAGGCTGGACTTTGCCTGCTGGGCTGCCAAGGGAACAAGGATGAAGCCTGATGGGCTGGGGTCATCAGCACTGTCTCTCTAGAAGATGTTCAGTGTCTCAGGTCAGGAGCTGGTTGAGGAGCTCCAGGGTGCAAAGGCCATGACTGCAGGGCTGGGGATGGGAGGGGCTGGGACCAACCCCCTTCTGCACATCGTGGAATGCTGCTGCTCAGAGCAAGCCAGCCAGGAGACAAAGGAGTGGGAGACACTTCCTGCACTAGTAACACACTTTCTCCCTCCTCACAGGCCAGGATGGCTCCTCAGATCTAGATAAGGAGACCAGAGGAGTGCCAGAAATCCCCATCCAAGTGACAGTGGGATTGGAATAGAGGAGCTGCCGTGAGGATGTCTGAAGCCAAGCCCCTCAGCATCTCTTGCCTGGTGCTTTCCTTGCTCTCCTTGCACTGGGCTTTGCTCCAGCTGGGCCAGGCCTTTCCCAGCACCTCTGACTACCTCCAGCGGGGCTGGCAACGGCTGCTGGAGGAAGGGGAGGGCTGCGCTGAGTGCCAGCCAGAGGAGTGCCCGATGCCACGTGGGTGCTTGGCTGGCACAGTGCGGGATGCCTGTGACTGTTGCTGGGAATGTGCCAACCTGGAGGGACAGATCTGTGACCTGGACAACACCAACCACTTCTACGGCAAGTGTGGGGAGCACCTGGAGTGCCGGTTGGATGCTGGGGACTTGCGTCACGGAGAGGTGCCCGAGCCCCAGTGTGCCTGCCTCTCCCACCTGGCCCTCTGTGGCTCTGATGGCAAAACCTATGCCCAGATCTGCAGGTTCCTGGAGGCTGCCCATGCACACCCTGACGTCAACCTCACTGTGGCCCATGAAGGTCCCTGCGAGTCAGGTAGTGGCCTTGGAGCTGTGGGAAGAGACAAGCAAGGGGGTCTGGCTTAACTGCTTCATCTGGCCCCAAAACTACAGGGACAGGACTGCACTGGGGGCTGCTCCATGCAATGGCAGGTTCCCACTAGTCCCCCCGCCCTGCTGCTCTGGGAGAGCCCCTTGTAGATCCAGTGCTCGGAGAAATCGGGAAGCAGCTTTGCCAAGAGGGAGTGGAGTTTATGGGAAGCAACAAATCCTGCTGGAGCAGATGGGGAAGTTCCAGGGAATTGTTAGTGGACTCTTGGCGGCAGGGCTGGGTTCACACTGGCCTGTTGCTCCCGAGAAATGTGCCTGCCTCCTGCAAATAGAAACCAGGGTTGATTGGCTTGGCTGTGTGATTTCTGTCTCCCATTTAAAACTCGGCTGGGGGCTGAGAGGAGACAGTCTAGCAGGAAGGTCATGCCCCATCCTGCCCAGTCCAGCACAGGTCACCCAGTGCTGTCGCCGCAGCCTGAGGGGTGTCAAGGCTGAAGTTATTTTCTGTAGATCATCATGTCCTTGAGTGTTTTCCCAGGTATATTTGGAGGTTGAACTCTGAACTCTGGCTCATGCTATGGGCCAGATCATGGAGCAGGCGTGGGTAAGAAGGGTGGTCCTCACTCTATCCCTCCAGGGAGGGGATGTGGAACAGGGAGCTGTTGGCTCTATCCAGGAGATTGGGACCTGCTGACTCCCTTCGTTGCTGGCATGAGCCCTGTGTCAGAGCAGAGGCCTCATCTGGCTGGAAGCTCAACTACCTCATCTATCCTCAGCCTCAGGCTGGATGAGTGCCCCTTGGCCTTTCTCCCACAGGAGGAACATGCTCCAATCGCTCAGAGAGCTTTGCTTTCTAACACTGCTGTCGTTGCACTCTTCCTGCTGCGTGTATCACTTGAGCATCATTGCACAGGCAGGGAAACTGAGGCCAGCAGGGATGGCAACCCTCCGTGGACTGAGGGGGCTGGGGAGGGAGCTCCCAGTCCCAGCTGTGAGGCAGGACCATGTCCTAGGGAAAGGTGAGGGTCTTCTGTGGGAGGGAGAGGAGACAGACATGGGAAGGGTCCCATCTCTATGTGAACCAAATGCTGCTGCTCCAGAGACCAGTCCAAGAGAGCCTGTGGAACCTGCCAAGGGTGGGACCTCTTCTGAGCCCACCCTGCTCTCCTCTACCCCCTCTTCAGAGCCTCAGATCACCTCTCCTCCCTATGACACATGGAACATCACTGGGCAGGATGTCATCTTTGGCTGCGAGGTCTTCGCCTACCCCATGGCATCCATTGAGTGGAGGAAGGATGGCACAGAGATGCTGCTGCCTGGAGATGACCCCCACATCTCTGTCCAGGTGAGCAGTGTGCCTAGGGCATTGAAGATGACCCCAGGGTGACCCAGTGCTTCTCAGAGCTCATGGACAACCGGACCTGAGAGTAGTCATACTCTGGGAATGGCAAGCCTGGCTGCCTGGGCATGAGAAGGGGTGACTGGAGGCTGTATAATATGAGGACTGAGCCAGGGCTGGTGTCTCAGTGGTAGGAGCCATCAGCATAGCTCTCTTCTGTGATTTGCTCTAGTAATTTTTGAACTTATTCAGGGTTGTGCAGCAGGAAGTTTTCCACTTGCCTGCCTTTAGTTTGCTGTGCGTCCTGGCTTCATTTGCAGTCCTACTAGCAGGGCTGGAAAGAGGACCTCCCAAGTGCCTTACAGACTGGGTTGTCCTCTGGTCCTACCAGCACACTCAGGCAGTTCCTGCCCTTTTTTCCCCTCAGAAGGGCTTCCCTCCCAGAGCTGGCAGGTCCAGGGGTCAGCATCCAGCCTGCCGCCAGCCCCAAATATAGCAACCAGCTGGGTGTACCTAGCTATTAGAGGGTGTGGGCAGAGGCAAAGGGGCCATACACCTCAGCCGCACACCAGTGGGGACGAAACTGTGGTGGAATGGATGGAGGGAACCAGAGGAGCAGGTGGAACCTGGCACTGTGGCCCCCTTCCATCTTTCTGTCCTTCAAGCCTCCCTATATCCTGTCTCTGGGTCTGACTGAGGATCTTCACCCCAAGCAGGACTACCCTGCCTGGTTGGAGGAAATTCTACTGTCCTCCACCCCTGGCCACTGCACCATAATAGCAGCCTGCAAACACAGCTGCAGCCCAGCTGGGTCAGGAAAAGCTTATTTATTCCTGGTGATAAACAGAAAATAGCATGGTTGCTGCCAGAGCAATCCTGGGACTTTACTGCCTGCTGAAACAGGGGACCCGGGGCTCTGTGGCACAGACTCCCCCTTGCTTCTGCTACAAGTGCTGACAGAAATCCCCCCATTTTGCAGTTCAGAGGTGGCCCCCAGAGATATGAAGTGACAGGCTGGCTCCAGATCCAGGGTGTGCGGGTGACGGATGAGGGCACATACCGCTGCTTCGCCAGGAACAGGGTCGGGGAGGTGATGGCACTGGCCAGCCTGACCGTCTTCACACCAGGTGAGCCCCATGTCCTTATCCCCATGCTCTCATGGGGACATGGCAAGGGATGTCTGGGGACAGTGCACCAGTATGCCAGGAGCTGCTGGAACACAGGGCTGAGCTGGGGATGCCCCAGAAAGCTGCTGTGCATGGTTCGGCTTTGGTCCTGGTGGGGAAGGGGACAGGCACAGCAGGGTGGCAATGCTACATTGTCCCCATGCTGCCATTTCAGACCAGCTCAACCTGACAGACTTCTCCCTGCCGAAGTCCCGCATGGCACCTGAGGACTACGGGGAGAGTGAGGAGGACTACTACTAGCCCAGAGATGCCATGTCCGGCTACAGAGATCACCTTGCCCACAGCAACGCTTCCCTGCGGCTTGGGGATTTCTCTGGAGCAAGCCCCTCCAGCCCAAAACTCCTTCTCCGAACAATCCTGGCACACCAGCCTGTTTTTTTGGGGGGGTGGAACAGGTGACACATCCTTTTGGGGTGCTGGGGATGGGATACTGGCTGGTTGGCAAGGGCTGGGACCAGGGGTAGCTCTGCCTGGAGCAGGGTGGATCTGTCCTCTGGCGCTGAGTGGAGACACAATGGCAAGTAGAACACTGGGGGCAGGTGTGCAGTGTGTGGTGAGGACTTGGTGCTGGGGATGGAGACCCCCCACTTTGGGAGAGTGAGGTCAGATCAGGGGCATTATGACCTGTATGAATAATTTTGGGGGAAGCGGGAGCAGAGAGCTGGGACCTGACTGATAACCAGTGTGTCATGCCCCTGTCTGCTTTGTATCCTGCAAGCACAGAGACATCCCAGCTTCTCCCCAGAACCTGAGGAACCTGCTGCCAAAACACCCTTCTCTTCTGTTTTGTTTTTAACCAGAAAAGTAGTGATTTGAGGAAACCAGGCACTTGTGGCTTTCAGTGCTGTTGTGTCTCCAGCTGAACCACCCTTGTGGTCAGAAACACTTTGGCCTTTTTTTGACTGACTTCATGTTTTCCCTTCCACGCCTTTGACTGACTTCATGCTTTCTTTGTCACTACAGTTGATGTTATTTAAAATATACATGTAGGTCAAAGCCAAGGCCAGCTGACTGTCCTGCATCCACAAAGGTGATTATGGGGTTGAGGAAGGGTGCAAACACTGTGGATGCTACCTTAACCATTGTGGGGCGCTGGAGCTGAGGAGCCCTCCTGTCCATCCCAGTGCTCACAGTTGGTTCTGGTGTGAGTCCTGCCCTTCCCACCCTATCTGGGAATGGGGGTGCCCAGCAATCTCCTGTGCAGTGGTGGTGCATTGATTCCAATCACTGTACTCCCATGTGTTTGGATCCCATCCCACTGCTGCCCATTTTCATCTTGGGGTCCTAAGTTCTGTGACACTGGGGTCTCCATCCAGGTGACCACAGCCCTGTCAAGTGTGGAGCAGCTCTGTGCCTAGCTGGTGAAATAAAAGGTTGCGCCAGTTTCGACTGGAAACATTATCTATTAAAAAAAAAAAATCCCACCTATCTCCCAGAGCTGGTGATTTAGAGCAAACTTCCATTTGGAGGGAGCACAGGATGGAAGCTCAGAGCTGCACTGTGCTGCTTGCTGCCCAGGAAGGGCTGTCAGGACCCTTCCTATGGGCATTCTGGGGCTGAACTCACATTCAAGGGGGGCTTTACTCCCAAAGCAGCAGCATTTACAGGACTTCTGGTGCTCAAAACCTCCATATGGACCAAACCACTCCCAGTTACTCAGTCTCAGCTCCAGGGAGGTCCAGAGCTGCGGCAGGGAGCCAGACCCCGTGAGGAAGGAATTGGCCAGACCCAAGGCAGGAGCAGGCAGGATGCAATAAGGCTGGCAGCTTGGGTCCTGTGCTACTCTCTTTCACATGTTTTTTCTTTTCTTTCCTTCCTTTTTCTCTTGAGAGCTGGCTCAGATGACACAATTACGGCACTGAAACCTGAACAAGCAAATAAAAGGGATTTGTCTGGAAATTGGCAGCAGAGCAAAATTCCTGCAGACGATGAGGCTGGGCCAGTTCTGGCCCCCTGCACCACAGCTTGATGGGGCACTGCTGCCCTGCCTGCTGGAGTGCCTACCCTTTCTGGCAGAAAACCCCTTCTCAGCCAGAGAAATGCAAAAGCCATTGATGCCCCAGCTTCCCCTTCCATCTAACAGCATAACACAATCCTCCTGGGCTGTTCCAGCAGAGTTGGAGGGTGTTCAGGGGGGGACCAGGGACAGAAGTGTGCCATTGGCTTTTATTTTGCTTTTTTTGGGTGTAAAACATGCTTTCAGAGAAGCTGGACCTTTTTTATCCATCCGGATCCCCTTCCTGTTTTGCACACAAATGAGCTGGTGGAACTGGGCCACACTCAGGCTGAGGCTGCCACAGGGAAATCCGAGAGTGTCCCGGAGCTTCAGCAGTCAAGAGCTGCTTGCTGGGCTCCCTGCCGGTGCCCAGGGCTGGCTCCCAGCCAGGGCTGCCATGCCAACCTTCCTCAGGGCCAGGCTTGCCCTGCCTGTGTTGGCACAAATCCAGGTCCTGCCGGGTGTGGATGCAGCTTTGGTCTGGCTGGAGAGTGTTGGATGGGTCACACACTCCATCGCTGGCTCTCCACGTGCTCTGCAGGACAATGCCCTGCCTGGGCAACTGCATTTTGGTCTCAGTCCTTGCCTCCTCTGCTTCACACCCTCTAGGGAGCTGGCAGGGGATGCTGGTGGCTCCTGCCTGGCAGGAAGAGCAGTGGGATGTGATGACAGAGAGAGGGGGGAACTTGGGCAAAAGCTCTTGGCCAAAATTAACCAAACCAAGGGCCGTGTCTCCCAGAGTCCTCAGATCCCACTGTGGGATTGGCAGGCTGGAGCTCAGCCAGTAGTTGAACTCCACTCCCTCCAAGGTGAAAGGCAGCAGAGTGGCTCCAGGGGCACAGAGAGGGCTGGTGTCTCCTCATCCCAGCTCCCAATCTTGCCATTCCAGTCACTTAAAAATTAAAGAAGCCAATATTGCTGCACGGCTGGAATTGGTCACTGCCACAGAGCTTAATTGAGGTTATTTGTTGGCTCCAAAAACATTTTGTCACCTCTGCTGCTGGCTGCTCAGATGTTTCCTGCAGTCCCTGCCCCAAGGAGGGGGGCACCCCAGGCTCTGCAGATCCTGTTCTCAGCTCCAGGCACCTAGAGGGTGCCAGGAACCTGACCAAACCTGGTGTTGGTGTGGGTTCAGAGGGTCTTCCCCAATGGCATGCAGCACCAAATTCCTCTGCTGGCCAATCTTTGGCACAGATGCTTTCTGGGGGCAGAGGGGGCTGAGCAGCTCCTGCCAGCCCAGCTGACTGCACTCAGGGCACCTGCTCAGGTGAGTCCAGAGGTCAGGCTGATGTCAGGGATGGGGAGAGCTGGACTGGGAAGTGTTGACGTGGCCACTGGCCCAGGCACAGCACCGACACCTCCTGGCCTCCGGGGATGAGCAGGGTTCGAGCACCTCCCAGGGCACCAGAGGTCACTGCGAGCCTGGGTACAAAGAAAGGGTGGCTTGTCCTGCCAGAACCTGAAGGACCGTGGAGATGCACCCTCTGACCAGCTGCCAACCACAGGGTTTTTCGGTCTGCAGGGAAGACCCACCAAGTCTGGCAGGTAAATACAGTTCTTTAACAAAAACATGCTGTCCGTCCCTGCCCTTGGGGGTACTGGGACCCGCCCCTGTCTGGGCCTGGGCAGGAGGCACATGGAATCACAGAATAGTTTGGATTGGAAGAGACCTTAGAGGTAATTTAGTTCCAACAACCCCGCCATGGGCAGGGACGCCTTCACTAGACCAGGTTGCTCAGGGCCCCACCCAGCGGGTCTTGAACACTTTGGGGGCTGGAGAGTCCACAGCTTCTCTGGGCAACCTATGCTGATTCCCTACCACCCTCACAAAAAAGAATTTCTTTGTAATATTGATCTAAAATTACTCTCTTTCCGTTTAAAGCTATTCACCCTTTTTCTATCACATGCCCTCGTCAAAAGTCCTTCTCCAGCTCTCTTGTAGACCCTTTTGGTTCTGGAAGGTGCTTTAAGGTGTTCCTGGAGCCTTGTCTTCTTCAGCCTACTCTTCTTCAGGCCCATTTATCTCAGCCTGTCTCCAGCCCTCTGAGCATTTTCATGGCCCTCCTCGGGACCTGCTCCAACAGGTCCGCATCCTTCTTATGCTGGGAGCCGGAGAGCTGGGCACAGCACTCAGGTAGGCTCTCACGAAAGCAGAGCAGAGGGACAGAATCACCTCCTCTCCACCTGCCGGCGGCGCTTCTTTCGGCGCATCCGCGCCTCCCTGCCCGCGCCCGGGCCGGCCAGGGCCGCCATTCGCCGTTGAACAGTGCCATCTCCTGGCAAAGCCCCCGGCCACGCCGGCCCGGCCGCGGGGCTGGGCAGCCTGCGCGGCTCGCGGGGCCTGGGCACCCCCGGGGCGCCCTGACCCTCAAATCCATCCATGCCTGCTCCGTGCCCTTTCCCTGCCCCGGGCAGAACCTCTGTCTTGCTGGCAGGGGTCATCACAAGGGGCATGAGTATGAATTGTCTCTCGGGATGGTCACCGGAGCCAGAGCATCCTCTTGATGCTGGCTTTGGATGGCTGCCACCGGCAGAGCTGGGATGAGGCAGCTGGAGAGGTTCAGCTGCAATCCTTGGGCGTCTCTGTTGAATCAGGGCTGCAAAAGGGTAAACACCCCTCATGGCCACCCTGACAGTCCCCCCACACCATGGGCATCTCCCATGGGAGATCAATGGCTTCTGGCAGAGGCTTATTGAGCCTGAACTGATCACTGGTCATGCCTGGATGGAAGCAGCACTGTAACTTTGCTCTGCAAATGGGTAAACAGAGGCACAAAGAAACTATGCGTGAAGAACTCAACCAGAGCCAGAGAAACCTTCAGGGCAGAGTGACCAGCTACCTCCAGGACTTCTGTTCCCAACCTGTCCCCACCCCTGTTGGGGGTAGCATTTTCCCCCCTTTCTTCTGTATGCCATCTCTTCATCCTGTTGTAGTGGCTGAGAGAGAAAATAAAACAGCAAGACGGCTTCCTTGCCTCCACCCAGCACTTATACTGCCTGATAAACAGAATGGAAATAAATTCTCCTGCGTTTGCAGCAAATAGGTCTCCATGGGGGGTTGCTTTCAATAATTCAAATGCTGTTGCAGAGCAGAGCCCACGCCAATGGGTTTTAATAAACACAGCCATAATGTGACATGCAATTTATTATTAAGCTTAAAACAGGAAGCAAAGAGTTTAATAAAAGCACCAGGTTCCCTGTATCAGTCACAGCAAGTGGTGGGGTGCTAGCTGTGGGGGGAGGTTGGGTGAGCTGGCTGCAGGGACATGCAGAGCTGGGTTTGTTTTGCTGTGTGTCCCTCAATCTGACACTGCAGGAATCCTGGGCAGTGCATGGAGATATGAGCCAGACCTGCGGGAAATGGGGATTATTGCAAGGACAAGGGTAAGGTGTGAAACGCTGCACCCTGTACAGCTGCCCAGCCATCCAGGAAAGGGCTCTGCCCTGGCATCACAGCTTGCTTGCAAGGTCAGATTAAAGCCTTGGGTTCAATCCCTCTCTCCAGAACTTTCTCACCCACACGCCTTCCTAAGTCAGCTCCACCTGGGCAGCCCTTTTCTGCTTCACCCTTACCACCCCTGGGCTGCCTTTAAAAGGGGGCAGAGTGGAAAGATGAGCCTCCTGGAGACTGAGAGGCTGTGCAAGGTGAGATGATGCAAGATTTAGGGAGCAGCTGGTGCCTGGTGCTGTAGCAAGTTATGTGTGCTGTCCACTAGGCTGCATGGATGGCCCCTCCAGCCATGGGTTTGTTCAAGGGCTGGTGAAAAGCAAGAGCTTGTCAGGGAGGTGGCTCAGCTGAGGTGGCTCGACAGGACCAGCTATGTCTGGAGGTGTCTCTGTGTACAGGTGAGGGCTGAAGGATGTTGCACCATCTCATATTCATCACCTAGCAGGATCCAGATGCTGCTTTCTCCCTGTTCTTGCTATAGGCCTACCTGGACACTTGAATGCTGGCACTTCCCCCCTGCAGATTTTTTGCCTCCTCTCCTTGCATCCTAGCCGTGCCCTTTCTGTTTGGGAATAATCTCACCAAACCCCAGTACCTACTCCTGCAGAGAACAGCACAGCAGATGGAAGAGATGTGAGAAGTGGTGCAGGGACTGCCCATACTGTTTCCTCATGAAAATAGGGTTTGTATGACTGCCCTGTGCTCTTGTTTGAGGAGTGGCCTCAAGGAGAAGCAGTTCCCCTGATGCAAGTTTTGCTTGTGTTATATTAGACAACAGATAGTCCCTTCTTTACCAAGGCTGTGGGAGATGGGGAGCTTTGTCCCAGTCCAGCCAAATGACAGTCTGGGGCTAAACCAGCTCTAGGCACCTGCAGCTCCTTCCAGCAGAGCAAGAAGCCTCCTATCTTAAGGAGGGCTTTCCAGCCAGATAAAGCCATGCAAGCAGCCTCTGTCCTCCAGCTTGGCTGAAGTGCTGGCAGGGCTATGCGTGGGGCAGTTTTTGTGGACTCTTTAGCTGGTGTTGACAGCAGAGGTTTTATGCTGGGATTGATGCAGGGTAACACCCTCTGGTTTTGCCAGCACTGGTGCCTGCTGGAGCCTGTAAAAGGTTTTAACTTGAGACTGCTCTTTTTTTTTCTTTCTTTTTTTTTTTTTTTCTCAGCTGTATCTGTTGAAAGCTCCACTTCCTCTGGCATGAAAAGTCCAAGAGCTGCTGATGTGACTCTATCCATGACCATTACTGAGGCTGAGTACTGAGAGTGGGATGTTTAATCTGGATCCAGTGAAGGGTTGTAGTATCTTGCCTATCCCCTTGAGGTGATGAACCCTGTGCAGATTCATCAGGAGCAGCACCAGCCCAGGGAGGGCTGGAGGGTCCCCACACTCTCCTTGCATTGCAGGTGACTTTTTGACCTTAACCTGTGGTCAGGTGGGGGAAAGACCTATCCTTAGTGGTGTGCAGGGATGGTCCTGGTTGCATCTCTGCTTGTGCGCTCATCTGTTGTCCTGGGCTTGCTCTCTGGTCTGGGTTTCCCCTCTACAAGGGCGTGGAATTTGGGGTCTGACTCTATGGAGAGAGGGGGCTGACCTGGAGCAGGCAATAATCCACGTGAGGGCACAACCTGCAGAGAGCACAGGTATCCTTCAGGGAGTGCCTGGGGTGCATTATCTCAAAAGCAAGGAGATGCTCAGCAGGGACCTGCCTTATCAGAGTGCTGGTTGCTGTCTCTCCTCGCAGCCCTTTCTGCCCCGGGGCTGCTCTCTGTCACTTCTCTGCTCCGTAACAGCCGGAGGCAGGCGGAAATGGGAGCCCCTGTGCCTGGTCCCTGCCAGAGCACACTGCTTCGGAAGTGGGGGGGTATCTGGCTCGCAATTACTGTGCCTTTGGCTTGGCAGGCCTGAAAGTGTGAGTGATGGGGTCTCTGCAGAGCAGCCCCTGAGCCGTGGTGTATTGGGAAGGGCTCATACCCATCAGCAGCTTTCCCCAGCTGCCTGCGCTCTGCCGGTTTGAGAATGTGGGAGGGGAGCAGGGGACAGCAACTTTGGGCCACTTGTAAAAACCTCGAATATTCACCTGGCTGGATGTCCACATTCAAAGCACAGCCTAAGCCCTCCCCTTTAATAACCTCCCTCTCCCAGCTATGGCTATGAGGAGAGGCGGAAGCTGTAACTTGCATATCCCATCCCCCCATACACCTTTCCCACATTGCAGCCACATGTGAACTTATGTGAAGGGCTGGGGAGGCTGTTCAGCATCCCTCCAGGACCCTGCTGGAGCCAGTCCTTCCCTCACAGAAGAGTTCAGGTGGGAAGAATAAAAGAGAAAAGTTCTGGCTTTGCATCTTAGCTGGTGTCAGGGGGACCAAGACAGTCCAGGGAAGCCTGGTCTGGCATGTCCTGCAAGTATAGCTGCAGACAGTGGATTGAAGCCCTCCATGCCTGTAGATAACAAACCATCAGCCACCAGGCTGCTGTATTGCAGGATGGGAGTGGCAGTTTCCCTGCAAGCATTTTGGGAAGGAGGATGCTGCCTTCCCTGCCCAAGGATGGAGGAGCCAGAAACGAGTGATGCCAGCTCAACAGGGCTCACTTTAAACATGGAGAAGATCCAAAAGCACTGAGCCCATTAGAATGGTATTGTCAGGAGTTGTTCAAAGCTCCAGTTCTCTCCCACTGCCAGATTGTCCTGGCCTTGGGGAAGGAAGGGTTAAGCCACAGGGCTCAGCAAAACAAGTGCTCTCTGAAAAGTCAGCCAAGCTACCCAAATGCTGGCCTCCCCTCTGCCCCCACCCTTATCCATCTCTCTTATCTGCCCTGGGCAAGAGCAGGGCATTCCCCCTCCTCTGCTGATGAGGACCAGAGCTGGCGACAGGCGGAAGCTGGCTAAGAGCGCAGGGCTCAAGGGAGGCCATGGCCATGGCGTCCCCAGCTGTGGGGTGGCCTGTGTGGCTGCAGGTCAGAGATGTGGAGGGGTGGTGAGGTCCATCATGGGGTTGGATCCACTGATGGATTCCCTATCCCTGTCTCACAGCCTGAGTGCTCCAGCAGAACCTCATTTCTGTAGCATACACAGTGAGCTTCTGGGTCTCAGCCCCGCTGGAGAGCCCGGCCCACATCAAGGGGGTTATCAGCTCTGCAAGGGTTAAGTACCCTCTGGGCACTGATATCTGAGGGCACAGCAGCCCAGTTTGGGGTGGCTCATGAAGTCCAGGCAAGCCGGGACACAGCTCTGTCCATGCTGGGATTGAAGATGGGAGGAGGCAGGGGTGTTTTGCCCAGTGAGGGCTGCAGTGGGAGCAACGTGCCAGGGCATCTCTGGCAGTGTGTGTGAGCTCTGCCGACACGAGGCAGGCTTGGACGGGCTGTTTAATTAAATGTGAAGAGCTCTCACACTTCACAAGCTGCAGCCCTCACTGCAGCCTGAGCGATTCTGGGAAAGAGTCCTTTTATTAAAAGAGAGAGAGGCTCTGGCTCTGCCAGGCAGCCATCAAATGGCACATTTAATTGTCTCGGCTCGTTTAGCTGTCGCACAGGGAGGGATGTGCTCGGAGCCTTTCAGCCTTTACTGTATAACCTCCCTGGCAGGCACACGTGCTGCCTGCATCCTGGGTGCTCCTGCTGCCCTCCAGGAGGGCTGGTGAGGAGTACACAGGAGATGAGCCTTCATCCAAGGTTAGCACTGGGGGCTTGCTTGCTGCTCTGATGGCCCAGCCTACTCAGGGCTGAGCACTGGGGTTCAAAAGGGCTCGGGAAAAGTGCCTGGAGAGATGGGATCCTTCTGGGGCCGTGGGAGCTGTCTGGAAGAAACAGGGTAATTAAATGACAGTTTAAAAGTATCTTCTCATTTATTCCCGCAGCAGAACATTTCTGTCTCTGAAGAGGGCTTCTGATTTCAATGTGACAACCTCAGTGTATAAGTCATGGGACAGGCTGGCAGTGCTAACCCACTAGGTTAGTTGTGCTGCACCTTTCCTCCAGGAATTGAAGTCCTTGGAAATATCTTCTGGGCTCTGCACCATCCCAGCAGCAGGGAACTGGCCTGTTCAGGGTGCATATGGAGGGAGAAAGGACCTCTGGGTGGTTTTGTGTTGAATCTGTTGGGTGCTATGGAGAGGATGAACTTGAGTTCAGCTGCTGGTACTGAGCCCATCGTCCTGGAGGAGAGTCTGTTTGGCTGAGTTGTGGAGGATGCCCCTGGAAAGGGAGTCACAGCCTTTCCCATGGCTGTGCAGGAGCAGCCGTGCCAAACTCACCATTTGGAGAGGAGAAGGGGAAGAAAGAATGATCAAGAGCGGGAGGAAATAGAGTCTTTTATCAAAGCCTCCTACTTCAAAGCTGTCCAGCTGAAGTGATCCCTTTGGTTTAATTTGAAGTGATGTTTCCTTCAGCATCTGCAGCTAAATGGTATCAAGCCAGGCTGAAATGGCTGGAAAGCCTGGAAAATAAAGGCACTGCTTGGGAATGGCTGGAGGCAGACCTTCCCATTAGGGAAGCCTTTCTACAGGGATGAAAGCCACCAGTGTTGGCATTTCTCATCCCTCAGCTCCTAGCATGGGATAAAATCCAAACAACTTTTGGGAATGGGAACAGGGCGATTTCTCATCCTGGGTCCTTGGGGTGGCTCCATCCCTCTGAAGTGGCTGCAGTGTCTGTGCCCTTGGGCAAGGGGAAGGCAGGAGATGGAGATGTGGGTGCTGCTCTGCCCTGAGGAACCAGGGCATCTCCCAGGCTTGTGATTTGCAGCCTCCCTGAGGATGCTTTGGCCGCCCCTGAACACAGGTGAGAGCTAAACCAGATTGCAGGGAGTAGCAGGGGAAAGAGCATGAATCCATCTTCCTGATGAATACCTTCAAACCCTCTTGGAGTGTAAGAGGAAGGCCACTGCTCCCAGTGCCTGGGGAATTTCTGTGTGGGGGCAGTGGGGAAAAACAGCAACAGTGGGCACGTGCTACAGTGTCACAGCATCCCTTAACTACAAAAAATCCTGACTGGGAGGCAAAGCAGCTGGCTTTTCCTGGGAAAGACCAATGTTCTCCTGTCTGCTGCATTGGAACTGATTTTCCCCAGCTGGCTGGAAAGAAGCTGCTTTGAAAACAGCTGTGCCCTGTCCCTGCCAGGGCCAGAAGGGCTGGGTACCCCCTGGGCAGCATGTCTGGTCACGGGGAGGACAGAGGCGATCAAAAAAGGCCAGCTGCTCTGTAGAGAGGAAGAGGGACATGTCCTGGGAAACAGAAAGGTCATGGTCATCTCTTTAACCTCCAGAGGCCAAAACAAGGATTTAATGGCAATGACTGTGCTAGCACTAAAGTCACTGACCAGGAAGGAAAGTGAAGGACAAGTCACCTCTTGCTGCACACAGGGAAGGGATGCTCATAGATAGCTGTCTGCTGAGGACTGCTTATAACTTCTGCAAAGCTTCTCCCACCCAAAAAACTTGAGTGTTGTTGCAGCCAGAGGCTGCTTTAGGGAACAGGACTTCAGAGACTCATGATTGTGGCAGAGCTGGGATCCTGATCCTAGATTTTCTTAAATTAACTCTCAGAGGGGAGATGCTCAAATACATGTTTGTGCTTGCAGTGATGGGAACTCTATGGAGCAGAAGGCAGCTGACCATATGCTCTTTCTCATGCTTCCCTTGATATTTGTAAAAAGGTCTCTGCTAATCTTGGGTGAAGTTTTGAAGCTGCATGAAGAGGCGAGGAGGAAAACAATTCCTCCCACAAGACTGGGGTAGAAGGAGCTGTAATTTCTCTTCTCCCAGTCCAGCAACCCCATGTCTCCCACAACAAATCCATTCCAGCACTGGTATGGTTGCTGCTTTCTCAAGTCTCCCTCCTCCTCGTCCCCTCCTTTCCCTCCCCCCAGCTCCACTCCACGTGCTCCCAGCTGCTCTAGGATGATACAGGCAGGCGCAGAGTTCATGGGAGCCGTACCTGTGCTTTGTCTTCATCTGTCACCCCTCCTGACAGTCAGATCCATCTTAAACTGGGAGCGAGAGGGGAAGAGAGGGAAGCAATAATTAACCTCTGTGCAGGCCGCTCCCAAAATGCTGCAGTCTGGTGATGCACGAGGAGACATCCCTGACACTTTTATTGCTACTCCAGCGCCGTTCCGCATCTGTAGGAGGTGATTTGGCCGGGCTGGGATACTTGAGACTTTCATTATGGTTGAAGAGCTGCTGGCACCCGCAGCCTTTCTTTGCTGGGTGCATTTGTGAGGGCAAAGCTGGAGGATCCTCTGCAGTTGTCTGCCACCCTTGTGGCAAAGCTGGAGTGCAAAACTCATTTGAAGGGTTTACAGGCTGAGCAGGGGATTTCATGGCTCAGTCCTTGGGGTGGGTACAAGGTGTGTGTTGGAATTAGGAGTTGAAGTTATTTCTCGTGTGGGTGCAAAATACGTGTGCAGAAACAGAGCTGGTGTGTCATTCCAGCCCCAGGGTGAGCTGCCAGGATGTGCCTGACATCTAGGGCAGGACCCCAGTGTTATGGAGCCTGTGACAGATCACAACCTTATCCCACACCTGAAAGTTTCCTTGATGGGGATATGGAGTGGGGAGAGGGGCAGGGGATTTTTGGTCCTCCTTGTGATACTGTGCTAGACCATAATGCCATCTTGGCAAGGATAATGCTAAACATCCCTCTGGTCCCTGCAGCTTCCTGACATGGGTGCTTGTGCCTATCCTGGCCCTCTTGGGGTCAAGTGGCCTCACAGCCACCTCCCAGCAATGCTGGGACAGCAGTGACATTGCACAGTTGACAAATGTCAGCCACTCACCTGCCTCATTAGGGCCTGGTAGCAAAGCAAAAGGAGCCCTGCAATTAAAGCAGCATCAGTGCCCAAGCTCCATGAGGTTCAAAGACAACAGCTGTTCTTGTAAACCCAATGGAGCCCATGGACAAACACAGCCTAACTCTTCATGGAAATCCGGAAAAGCCATCCAAGTGTTGGTGTCCAGCTTGGTTCTTCTGTAGGATTGCTGTGCTGTCAATCAGAGCAGTGACTGTATTTCATTACATGCTGATACCTGTTCAGCAGATGTTGCAACCTCACCTTATATAAGAGCGAGGAAAAAATTAGTGCCAAAAGCACTTGGCAGTCAGACTTCGAGTTGTGGCTCATGATCAGGCTGGTGGTGTATTAAATTCCTGGTCCTTCATGTGGATGTGCAGAGGCTGGGAAAGGATGGGACAGCCCTGACCGGAGCTGGGAGTTAGGTATAGATCCAGATCCTAGTGAGGGATGTGCTGCTGTGCAGTGTCTTACTATGTTCTGGACATGGAAGGTCCTGTGTGTGAGGGGACCTGAAAGGACTCCTTGGGATGGGTCTTTGGGATTGCACTGGCATGTCCTATTTGCCCATGAGATGGGTTGCAGCTGCCGTTTCTCCCCAGAAACTCTCCCAATCTGTCCCAGGATGGTGAGCAGTAGGAATCTGGTATCAGGTCCCACTACTGTTCCCAGAGTCTGCAAAAAGGTGCAGCCATCCAGGGGTTTGAGCCTGCTGGATTGGAGGGTTAATGAGACCCAAACAAAGGGAAAAACACTTAAAAATAAGATCCATTTTGATTTTCGCTTGTTTTGGCCATGAGAGTGGCTGAAAACAGCCTTTTCCCTAAGATTAGAGGTGGTTTAGCCAGCTCTTGGGATCTGCAGAACAAACTGGGATCCTTTGCCATGTGTTTTTGTCATAGGATTTCTTTACGCAAAGCCAAGTTAGAGCTGTCAGTGTTTGTAGGCAGGTTGATATTATCTGTCCTGGGCATTTCTGAGACAACTACAGAGGATCCTGGCATCTCTTCTAGCCTTGAATTTTCTAGTTGCAGCCTTGGTCCTGGCAGATTGCCTACTCTGAGTCCTGGCACCCGTGTCTTAGAAACTGTCATCCCCATCAGTGTTCCCAGACTGTTTCTAAGAGGTCTATGCAAAGCCATCAAGAAAGACAAAGGTGGCCTCTGCCATTTGAGCTGCATTCTGCTCTAAAGAAAACACAGTATTTGTATGTCGGAAGGTGTTGTTTGTACCAGTTGGAAACCAGGAAACTGAGGTAAAGAGGATGAAACTGGCTTTCCCAGCTGAGTGAAGGACCTGGTAGCAAGCCCCAAGACAACTCAGAAGTCTTGCAAATCTTCCCTCTTCCAGCAGCAAAAGCATCCATTGGGAACAGATCAGCATACTGAAGAAAACCAGTTCCAAACTTTCCAGCTCAGCCTTCAGAGGGTAGTTTCCCACTGGTAGAGGGGAAAAATGCTTTTGAGCACCTGAAATGTCCGAACAGGCTGCAGATGAGACCATGGACAAATGCTGCCAGCTCCCTGGCTTTTAAGAAGCAGGAAGACTCGGCCTTTCCCTGCACAGATGGGGGTTTAATCAGGCTCAGTTCAAGCACATGGGTGTTCAGCACTAATCCAATTTCCCTCCATTCATTAGGGTGGTTATGGTGGTTATTCATCACTTGGGAATCATGAAAGGCTGTGAGTCCATGTGGATGCCAGAGAGCAACAGCACTGCTTGATGCAGGTGTGTGACCATGAGCTCCTTCCTTGCTGCTGAACCTGACTGTGGGTGGGGATGGCAAGTGAGCTGCTGGGGGATCTCAGTCCCTTCACAACAAATGGCAAGACAGGCTTGCTGCACCAAGCTCTGGGGATCAAGTAATCTCAGACTTGTCCAGAAGTCATGTGAGAAACTGGTTAATACATGCAGACAAGGAGCTGCTGAGCTGGGAGAGGATCTGAAGTGATGGAAACTTGTGACCCTGCTGTGCTCCACCACAGCCATCTGCCAGTGCTTGGTGATCCCACAAAACAGAAGGTTGAACAAGATGGTTCCAACCCAAGCTGGAGAAAGGCCATGGTCTGTGAGAGCAGAGCTGTGGGGAGTGTATGAGGACTGGCCATCCCTCCAGGCTGGTCAGAGCTCAGGTACAGCACCACCTGGAATGGCCGCTGGTGAGGCTGCACAGGGAAGGCATCTACCTTGGGTGCATGTTTGCTTCTTCCAAGGGCCAGGCAGATGCACTTCCACCTCTGCCAGTGGTGCCTGAGTAGAACAGGTCAGGAGGCTGCCAGAGCATGTCATGGCTATGCTCTGGGACCCAGGTACCCAAGAAGAAAATAAGACATGTATTTCCCTCTGTTTCTTTCCCCCATATGTGAAGCTCAACACCTTTGCTTTCCAGACAAACAGGAAAGTTTGCAAAAATATCTAAGATGTTCCTGTTCAATTCCCAACACCTGTTATCAGAATATTATGGCCATTAAAGGCAAAAAAAGTAAATTATCCTCCATGTTTGGTGTAAATTTTGGTGTGGTGTGAATAAAAGGGGCTGAAAACATGGTGGAGTCAAAGGCTCTTGAGTGAATGCAAGTGTGAGTGTTTTTCTGGAGAGTTTAATCCCCAGTGAGTGTAGATGGTCCTTGAACCCTGGCTCACAGGGATGAGAGTTGCTGCCCTGCCCCAGGGAGCTAAAGCGTAACTACCAATTAGTGGCTGGAGAGATATTTGGTAATTCTGATTATCATGAGGTATCTGGGGACCTCCGGGTGATCACTGTAGGGCACCTGGGCTGTGAGCAGGTATTTAACCATGTTCTGGGTGAACCAAACTGGCTCTCACATCCTGGTCCTGCAGACATACTTGAGGGTCTCAGCATAGAGTGCTGGAGGGGCAAGGGGCGAAAGCTGCTTACCACCCATGGAGCTGACCTCCCGTGCTTCTGGCCAGTCTGTCTGTGCGTCCTGTGCCCTCTTTGGCTGGGAGGTGGGTATTACTGCATCTGAGATGCTGTGCTCCTCTCAGCCTAGAAGTGAACCAAGCTTTGGGGACCTGAAATCACCTCCAGGCTGCTCATTGGCATGGGGTCTCCTTGGCCTCTTCACTTGGCCCTTTCCTTTCTTCTGTGGGATTTCCTCCTCCAAAGCATTGACCCCTCAGTCCCACCACCTAAACCACTCTTCATTCAATCTCCAGCTCATGGCATCTTCCAAAACCTCCCTGGCATCTCTGCAGCCCCCTGCCCTCCCTGAGCCTATCTCCCCTCCCTGAGCCCATCTCCCCTCCCTGTGGAGCACCCCACTTCCCAAACCCTGGCTGAGAAGCAAGGCACTAACACCGGCACCCCTCTACCTTCTGAAAGGGGCTGGTGGTTGTGTTTGATGGGGGTAATCCATCTCCATCATTGTAATGACCGTTCCCATTAATCGGCCATAAACTAATAAAGTAAGCACTTTCCCCTCCACCCCCCACCCCCCAACTTCATTAAGTCTTTAGTACATTAATATGTCTTACTTAGTGTCTGCTTTGGCCTCTGGTTTTGTGGTTGGGTTTGGATTTTTTAGTTTGTTTTGGGGTTTGGGGTTTTTGTTTTGTTTGGTTTGGATTTTTGAATTTATTTTTTCCTGCGGATAGCATGGGTGTACTTGCTGATGTTATTCCCTGCAGCTCTGAGGAAGCTTTGACAGCCCAGGTCATCCTTACATCAGCAGGAACATCAAGCGTGCTGATGAGCTGAGAAGAAAGGGACATGGACAGGGATTGGGGTGGGGGAAGGAGGGGGGGAGGAATAAAAGATCCTGTACACCTCCAAATTAAATTTGTGATGCCTGGCATCAGATGGGCCCGCAGCCAGAGATTAATTCGACTGATCAAGTTATAAAGAGCGCTGAGGCAGGTAATCAATCTTGGAGCTGTCAGGCGAATAGGCAGCAGTATTAACCTGGCAGGACTCGCACACACGCGCACACACTCACACACACACACGCACGCGCTGAAGCCTTTTTAATTCCTTTCACATTGACAATTATTTCCCAGACCTGTTTATTTTGGAAGGGCTGGGGGCAGGGGGTAGTGGTGCTTTGCTCTCACCTCCTCCATCCCTGGCAGCAATAGCCCCATTCAAGCAGAGCATCGTTCTCTCCCTCATGCACCCACCACCTCTACCTGCAAAGGGGAAGTCCTTGGACATGAAGTTAGAAGGCTTTAGCATCAGTCTTCTGACTGCATTTTCTGCTGGATAATGAGAAGACTCAGGCTAGGTTTCCTTCTCTTTCCAGACTGTGGTGGTGGTGTCACTCTGGCTGTGACTGATCCCAGGCTTGTGGTGCTCTGCCCAGGACACCTCCCGGTCACTCAGAGACCCCATGTGTACCTGAAGGTTCACAGAACCACTGCTCCACCCTGGGTCAGCTGCAAACTGGAGCTCTTTGGAGCTGAGTCTGCAGAGGCCATCATGGATGGAGGCCAGGAGCTCTCTTTGGAGGTCTTCCTCAGGAGTGGGGTGTAGAGCAGATTAGCAGTGGTGGGAGCTGGGCTGCTCCCTGCTTGTTCTGCTTGGGAGTAACAATCCTGCTGGCAGCAGAGGGAAGTTCTATCCATATGGGCTGGAGACCCCTGTGCTGGCCAGGTGCTGGGCAGAGACCTTATCTGGGCCAGCCTCAGAGGTGGATGGGGCAGCTCAACATTAGGAGTCTAAAGAGCCTTGGATCAGCTCCATGGAAGGGAGACTTGCAGGCAAGAGCAGGGAAAGGCCAGCCAGGGACACAGGAATGGGTTGTTTCAGGAGAGAGCTAAATGTGGGGCAATTGGAAAGATGACAGAAGAAGGAGTTTGGGGTGCTCATCATCAGAGAGCACTGTAATGTGTGTGTGAGACTACCTGTGTCCCCATGGGGATTGTTGGCCATAAATATGGGCTCAGTTGATGGCTGTTCATAGCAAACCACCTATGACATTAGGAGGCAGTGGGAACTCCTTCCATGAGGAGAGCAGGATGCAATCCCCCTGCTAACTCCTCTCTGGCTGGGGACATCTTCTTGGGTGATGCCGACAAGCAGCAATGTCTCCATGCAGAAGTCAACTGCTGACAGCCACCAAAAGCTGTTGGTGGGTATTTTTCACCAGGTCAAACACACAGTGCCCCATCTGGCATCCTCCAGGATCTGGGAGGGGGCCTGGGCAGGTGAAAAAATTTGTATTGTTGTTGAATGCTGAGCACAGCTCAAATGGATGAGACTGGGAGCTGGCTCTGCAGATCTGGTGGCTGGTGGCCCTGCAGACCCTGTCTGAGTGCTTGTTTACTGAAAAGGTCCAGGTGCAAGTTGTTCCCATACTGCCTCGCTGAGCCCCTGGGCTGGCAGCCCTTTGGCTCAGAGCCGTGCTGTCCCATGTCCAGGCAGGCTGGAATTTTGCAGTGGTCCTGCAGCACTTTCCAAGTGCCAAAGCTGCAAGCTGTGAGCATGACACAAGCAGGACACGTGACTTGGGGTGCTGGGAATGCTGTGTCCTTTCCGGGATGTTCAAGTGGGTCCTTTCTGGCTGGAACAAACTGCGTGGGCAGCTGAGGGGTCTAAGAACTGCTCTGTGGTGGGAGCTGGTGCCTTTGCAAGAGGAGTTTCTTTCCATGCAAGGTGCCCCGGTTAAATATTTCAAAATCTTTTCGCTCCCACAGTTTTCCTGTCCATTCCCATCAGGGCCTGTCAGTCAGTCTGCAATGGCCCTGCTGAGAGCCAGGGCATCCAGCACAGCTGCAGCTTGCAGCCAGCTCCCACCTCTCTGCATCCAGTACTCATGTTTGTGCAAGGGCTGTGCCAAGGGGGAACACTCACCTCTAGGGTGCTTGCTGTAGGTCCCCAAAAGGGACAGAGTTTGGGGAAGGTTTGCTGGATGATGTGCTCAGCACCAGCACCCATTCTCTGTGCCCCTCCCTCTCTAAAGGGGATGTGGGGATGGATGCCCTGTGCCCCAGGGGTGTTCCCATCCTCCCTCATGTCTCCCATAAAGCAGAACAGGGGTACTGGTGCTGCTCCTCTCTCTGTGCTGGGAAGGTGTCCTCTTCCCTCTGTTCAGAGAAGTTGAGCAGAGTTCAGTTGCAGCCATTCCCCCATCTCCTGTCCCAGTGGCCCATTCCTGCCATCCTGTAGTGCTCTGATTGATGCCATGGCTCCTTCCACCAGACCCACCAACAAACACCTGTATCCTCTGCTGTTTGTGCCAACCCCGCCAGCTCACAGGGCTGAAGGCAAGAGGGCTTCCTTCTGTGCCAAACCTCTCCTGCTCAGCTCATGCCAGCAGATTTTGGAGCTGCTTGGTGCCAAAGTCTTCTCCAATTAATCTTCCTCCTCTCTGGCTTCCCTCCTCACTGGACCACATCCTGGGGAGGATCCATTGATCTCAGAAATGCCCAAGAAAGCATCTGGAGCTCAGACTAGACTGTGTTGCCCAGCACCTTCTCCAGTTGCTGGGTAGCAGTGCAGATGTTGTCTTCATATTTGATGATATTATTAACACGGGGGGGCGGGGACAAGGGGGAAGCAAGCACTAATTGATCTGGTAATAAAGTTAATAGAAGCTCTTATGAGCTTACTCATTAAGAATAATTAAGGAAGGGTGAGTAGGGGAGGAGGTTGAAGAGAAATCCACCAAGGCTTGGATGGGCTCTCTTGGTGAGGGTTTACAGCTTTTCCACCTCACACCCTCTGTCCTTGGCCTGCACCCCTAAACCCTCTTCTGTCCCTGCTCCCAAGGTCTCTGGCAGGTCTAAGTTCTCCAGCTGGACCTGGGGGAGCTGAAAGCACAAATCATGCAAGCCTTGGGAGAGAGACCATCCCTGTCAGTACCCAGACAACTCAGAGGTCCCATGGAAATTTAGCAGGGACCACTGGAGAGGATGGTGCACTTCTTCCAAAGATCTCCCAGCAGAAGGTGAGCATCATTTCTTGCTAGGCTTTTCAGGGAGGCTGGGACAGCTCTGGATCAGAGGCTGGCTTGGCAGGAGCAGCATCCCTGTGCCAAGCTGCAGACACTGCAGACTCTCCAAGCTGGGAAGGACCATGGGGCATCCTGGGCTGGAGACAGGATGGCTGAGCTCTGGCATGGAGAAAAACTCAACCTCCAAGCCCCTGGTAAACACCGTTGTCAAAAGAATCTCGCTGGGCTCAGGTGTTAATACAGAAAGGGATGCTCCTACAAATAGTAGGGGAAACAGGTGGGATTTCAGTGGCTGATAACAGGAGGTAGCAGGGACAGGTTGGACTGTGAGTTGGCAGAGGCAGGATCAGCACGGTTGTAGGACAAGGGGCTACGAGGTACGTGGCGGCAATGGAGAGTAAGTCCCCTGCACCTTCTCTACTCATGGGACTGCAGGCAGCGCAGCACAGTTCCTGAACTCCTGGAGACACTATCCCCTGCTCTCCTCACCTTGCAGAGCTCATTGTGTGTGCTTGGCTCAGTTGATGCTGCCAGCTACCAGCACTGAGCTGGATTCCAGGGAGCTGGGCAGCATATGCCAAATAAACAAGGAATTCATAGGATGAGTGTAATGCTACAGCTCAGTCTACAGCAAACAGGCAGGTGCCCCAGGTTTGCTTTGCCTGTGAGCTGCCCTAAAGTGGGACAAAGTATCCCTGGCTCCCAGCAACTCAGTCTATTCCTGGCCTGCTCCCAGCCTATCCATCTGCAACTAGCTGCGGCATGCAGCCAGAGCGGGGCTGCGGGGCAGCTTTGAGTGGCAGGTGGATTTTGCTGCAGGCACTGAAATGCAGACACCANCACCACCACCACTGCATGGCAGCTCTCCCCAGCACTCTCCTCCAGCCCAGACTCCTACACATCCCCTTGACCCTGGCTTTGCAGCTTGGCTGTGTCCCTCTCTGCCCATCCCTTGAGCACTCTGTCAGTGCAGAGCCATGCCCATGGGTCTCCAAGCAGCCAAACCACACATGGCATTTATTTCTGTCCTGCCTGTATCATGGAATGGGTGCCTTCACCCTCATGTGAGTGATGTGGTAGCCCTGAGACCTGCAGCCACAGGGGTGGCTGGGCTGGCTTCTCCCACCACTGGGATGCAAGATGGAGCTGGTGCCCAGGCCGAGTATCGGGGACATGGCAGGAACAACCTGGAGCACCCAAGCCTGCTCAGGGCTGGCTGCACACAGGGTCTGTGGGAGGACAATGCCTGCCTGCCTTGGTGCCCCCCAAGCTGATGCAGCAGGTGACGCTGTCTTTGTTTGCTTTGAGGAAAGGAGTGAAACAAGATCCAGCTGTGCTGCTGTTTGTGGCAGGGCCCTGACGCAGACACAGACTGCATGGTAAAGAAAGGTAGGATGTCACTGCTCACTGGAGAGCCATGTCCCTCATGTGAGTGCCTCTGCATCTTGACACCACTTCTCAGGGCATCCATCTCTATCCATCCTACCCCCACCTGCAGCCCTTCAGTGTCCTGTCTGAAGCAGAAAATCCCATTTTTTTGTGATTTTGTAGCATTGCCATGTGATGTGTTGGGTACCAACACAGGAATGGGGCCCAGGCTGGTGGTGTGACCCTGCAGAGTTCCTTGGACTCCCCTGCCACTTCAGCCTACGTGACTGGCAGACAGTCCCTGGGAGGAGATCAGTGACATCTTAAAAGCTGCTGCAACACTAGCTGGATGGAAACACCCATATGCTCCATCAAGCCCTGGGGAGGGCAGCCAGGGCCAGCAGGCTCCAAATATTGATCATGGCTGGCATGTTCATAGAACATCTTTCAAGCCCTGCCTTCGTGGAGAGGCATTGCCAGATGTCCCTTGTTTAAATGTCCCATGGGTAGAAAGAAGTGGTTCCTTGGAGCCCAAATAACTTGAAGCACTCCCCTGCGTTGCCCATGGGTGACAGAGCCACCCATTGACACGGCAGGCCTGGCTTGTCCTGTGTGACCATGAATCACCTCTGTACAGGGGTGACACCCTTTCTCCCCTGTGAGTACAGGCTGACTAATGGGGCTTGAGACCCTTAGTAGTAATCCAGAGCAGCAGATTTACATTTAATTAGCCAGATGAATATGAAAATAGACTCTGCCCAAGAGCCTACTAATAACTTTGTGTTAATGGCTTGGGCTAATATAAGTCCTCCCTGGAAGATCACAGGGCTCTGCAGTGAAACGAGGGCCCAGCCAGGCAGCAGAGGGAAGTGGGATTGGCCATGCCAGTGAGCAGGGGAAAGTTCTTCCTGCTAGGCAGTCTGTGACCATGGAGTCTCCCCTTCTTTTCAATGGGTACCACAGGTCTGATGCTATTGAGGCTCCAAAACATGTAGTTAAAGCCTCACCACATGGATACAACTCAGTGGTGGCTTTCCTGAATTTTATGTTGTATTGATTATTAAATCTAGACCTCAATAGAGAGGCATTTTGTTGTTGAAGACCCTGATACAAGAGGGAGGAGTCTGGCATAACAATAGCAGAGAGATCAAACAACAAAAAATAATCAATGTGCAGAGCCGGCTCAGGCCTTGGATTCAAACCCCATCATATTGGACACCAGTGATCTTGGCTACAAACCCCCAGAGCTCTCCCGCTTTGCACCCTCCAGCAGACACAGAAGCATCTCTGCCAGGCTGCTGTTGTTGGGAATAAATCAGGTGGTATTCATGGGGAACTTACCTGGAAACAAGTGCAGCCTGGGACAGGGTGAAAAAAGAGCATTTGGAGCCAGCGGTTATCAAAGAAGTAAAATAACATTCAGCTTGTTAATTAATTAATGTTAATGAATTGTTAGTTATCTAATAATTGTTAATCAAGTCAGATGTTGGACTTTGAAAAAATTTATTTCTAAAATAACTTCTGCCACCAAGCTAGTCCACTCCCACAGCATCAGAGGGCTGGTCTGAGAAACCTGCAAACTTGTGTGTTGGATGTGGTCTAAGAACCAGCTTTGATGGCTTTGCAGTAAATCACAAATGCACTGGGATGTCAGAGTGTGCCTGATTTGTGTGTGTTTGGTTTCTCAACCTGTCTGAATCCCAGTAAACCTGATTAAGGCTAATATGAGGTGGATCCACTCCAAATGTCTTCCAGTGGCTTGGTGTCCCCCCATCCAGTCTTGTCTCTGATTTCTTGTTGTCCAGGAGCCCCCCAGCATCCGTAATTGAATGTGTGGGCTTCTGTTAAGGGCTGCACACTGCATTAATCACCTCAACCTGATAGATTCAGGCCAATAGATCTTCCCAGCATTGAAATAACTCATGTTAATCACTGCTTGTGATTTATCCTTTTCTCTGTCTTGTACATGAATTATTCAGGATGATGCTGTGGGAAACTGAGGCAAGGAAAGCAATGAGAGAGTCCCATGGCTGGTGCAGATGGTCTTGGTCCCCCAGCTAGGAAGGCAGGGTGGGATGCAGTGGGGCTCTCCCTCTGGCCCTGGACAAATCCAGTCTGCAGAAGGTGCTTCATTCTCACAAAGGCTGCTGGAAATTAATGGAACAGTAGACAGCCATGTGTTGAACTCTCTGGGTATCTCCACCTGGGCTTCTCAGGACAGGCTCTCCTCCCATCTGTCTTTGTGCTGGCTGCAGGGCTGTGTCCATCATTGGCGCCGCACTTGTTTTGCTGTGGGTATTTTTCTTTAGCCTCAATTACACTCAGGCTTACACCAAAACAAACAAGCCCTGGGATATGGAGGTACCTGGCTGGCTCAGACAGGCTGGTGCCACGGCTGGCCCCGGGGCTGATAAAGGACCTGTGGTGTCGCTGTGCTGGAGTCTGGGCTTGCAAAATGTGACATGGTTTTTCTTGACAATTAATCACTGGGGAGTGAGCAACATCAATTAATGGGTAACTGGCCTGATTTTGGGTCAGGGTTTCCAGGCTGGACTCCTTTTGGCCCTCTCTCCACTACAAAAATGCACATCTGCATCATGGCACCTGGATGCAAAGCCCTGAGGGACAAAATGAACAGAGGTGTGGGTTGATCCACCAGTGGTGGCAGCCAAGGGGATTTCCTTGGGCAGGTGGGAATATTAACAACAAAACCCAAAATGTGTAAAACGAGCACAGCTGGGATGGGGACATGACTGACCTTGCCCTCCCTACTGCTGACTGTGCCCCAGCCTGGCTGGCAGCACATGTCCAGTCTGAGCTATGGGGTGTTTTGGGACCTGGGTGCTTTGAGGTGTTCAGTTCCCTGTTTGGCCCAGTGTGGGGTCAGAAGCAAGGGCTGCTGACTTTGTATTTAGGGGTGAATTGAGATGCCATTAATGCCAGGAATGCAAATGTTTCTGGTTCACACTTGCTTTAGGAAAGACTGCAGTGAGGTGTCCGCTTGAAACACTTAGTGGGGAAACTGAGGCGCCTAAGCAGCTTTCCTAAGACTGAAAACCCTCGATAAAACAGAAAACTTGTAGCCACTGGTGTGGCACTGGGGGCAACTCCTGGGACATCCCCATCCCCGTCCTGCGAAGCAGCCGGTTTGGAGAATGGAGTCTGCCGGTGGTGAGAACCCTTCCCTTCAGCCAGGGACCACATCCCGCTGCAGCGCGGCTGCCTGGTGTCTCCGGTGATCAGCCGGGGAGCTCTGAAACAGGTCAGTGGGAGGAGTATGGGGTGGGAGAGTAATTTGATGCTCTGAGTGTCCAGGAGAGATCCTGCTAGAAATACCCATCTGACACTGCTTGAGATAAAGCAGGGGAGGTGGGTCCACTTTAGCTTATCAGACACATTTCCTCTAGAGAGATCTCCATCAGCTTAGGGAGGAAACTACTGAATTTTTGTCTTTTGGTGACTTTTTTCTCTTGAAATTTTTCAAGGGGAACAAAGACGGTCGGGAAAAAAATGTTTCACTTGGTCCTTACTTTGTTGGTGGAAAAGTTTCAGGTTGGAAAGTTTCTGTCTCTGTTTTGTTTTATTACCAGGAAGTCAATTTTTTCTCCCCCACAATTAAGATGAAGTAAAAAAATACTGCCTGGAGAATGAGGTGGAAAAGAAATTTTTAAGCTGAAGAAGAGCAAGTGACACTCTTGGAAAGCTGTATTTTTCATAATTATCCAATGGAGACAAAGTGAAGCACAAACACAACATGGGAATTTCACATACTACTTCAAAGCTTATTTAATGAAATTTCATTTTTCAGGGACAGAAGCAGCTCGTCAGAAAGCATTTGCAGACATCCCCATCCTCAGGACTCGATCTTCTGCCTCCTGCTGTGACTCCGCACATGCTGCGGTGGTACAAAAGAACATTTTGGATGCCCTCATCCTGTGAAGACCCATAGGGGCTTTGCTTGGCCTCGCCTGCTGTGCAAACTGCTTCACTCCTTGCATCTGCTGTCATCAGTCCTTGATGGGCATGTTTTGGGCTCTCAGAGCTGTCCTGCACCCCAAGTCTGCAGGATTGAAATGGCTGCCAGCCTGATCCTCCTCCCCAAGGTTATATCCAGGCACTGGGGGTCCTCAGCAGGGACCTGTCCCCCAGGCCATCTTCTCTGGGGGCCTGGACACCCTCATCTCCCCCACCTTCCAGCACCAGCTGTGCAGGCAGCGAGGCACATGAGCAGGATGCTGCAGTGCCAGGCAGGATTTCTGCTCACCTGGCACAAGCCCCGGGAGCTGTCATCTTGCCTCTGCTGTGCTGCTAAGCATCAGGCATCTAGCATCACTGCCCCAAAACCCAGCAGCAGCTTCAGACGATCCACCTGGCAAGCTGCAAGTGTGAGCAAATGCATCATGGAGCACTAGTGTCTCATAAAAACTTCTGCAAGGCTGTGAGCACAGTTTTAGTGCAGCACGGTGCAGGGACCAGACACTGGTGAGCACAGCCTTCAGGAGCTGGAAGTGCCTTCATCCATTTGACTTCCCAGCTCCTTTTATCATGGATTTTGAAAACATGCCACTTACTACTGTTTTACAAGTGCCCATTTGTGCCTTTGCTCTTCAAAATGAAGCCCTGGCACAGTGCTCTCCCCACTGTTATATGATAAACCACTTTAATTCATTTGCCTTTGAATTTTTCACCAATTTGCTGATCTGATTCAGTGAAGAGACACTTCTCCAGCTCACCAAGTTTTCTGCTTTTATTTTCAGCTCTGTGTTAATCTGCCCCAATCATTGCTAAATATGAGGTTTGTGTTTGCAGGTAGCCAGGGAATTTCCCCATGGCCTTGGTACTGAGGACCATGATGGCTTCAGGGGCTCCTATGGACAATGGGCAGGGAGAACAGGCATTGGTCAGACAGAACAGCCTGGAGGGAAGTGTCAGCAGCCATTGCTGGGGTGTGAGGAGAGTTGGGACGCGCTGACCTGATGGTGGCCAGGGCTCTTTTACCAACCTGGCAGCAACATTAGGTCCTTGGAAAGCAAAGCTTCCAGGATGTCAGTGACCATCAGTGCTAGGTGTGTGGCCAGGGTGGGTAGTGTGTTAAGTAGCTGATTGGGGTGGTGATGGATGAGCAAGGTGTTTGGGGCTCATTAATTTCCTGGCAGGGATCAGCTTGTCACATCCTGTAATGTAATCAAAGTGGGAACACATCTCACTGAGGGAACACCAGGAGCACTCAGTCCAGAGTCAGATCACTGCCTTGCAGCATCCTCCAGCTGATAAAAAATATCACCTCTGTGAGAGTTTAGCCCTGCTAAATGCTGGGCATGGCTCAGCCTGGCTTGTAACCCTCAGCAGGGGTACTGCTCCCATTTGGCTGATTTCTCCTGGCTGCCCAGCAAAGGTGGCTGTGCAGGGGAGGTTAGAGCTTAGCCTAGTGTGCTTTGAAACCCCACCCTCCCTGGGCTGCTGGTGTCCTTGGAAGCCTCTGCCCTCTGGAAGTCTGGGTTGGCTGAACCACAGACCACAGCACTGCTCTGTGGTCATTCTTCCTTCCCCTCCTGTCATCGCATCCAGCTTTGGGGCTTGCTGGGATCCCAAGAGCAGGGTCTCAGTTGTTGGACAGGGGCAATTTCCCTGCTCCAGAGGTACTCTGGTGCAGCCAGGCTCACTGGAGAGTGTGACAGGTTATAGCCAGCACTCCTGCAGCTGGATGATACTGTGGGACAGGGCTGCAAGTGGGAGGTCAGGATAGAAGAGCTTGTGCTCCCTCCCAGACTGAAACTCCCCAAATCCCCAGCCTTCTCTCCAAGAAGCTCTACTTCCTGTCATCCAAAGCACTGGGAGAGCACGGAAACCAAAAGACTTTAAAAAATAAAAAGGCCCCTGTGGTGACAAACATGATCAGCATGGCTGTGAGCCAAGGCACGGCTCACCCACCCAGGGGACAAGCTCGGGGGGACACACACAGCCCCTCCAGCTGGGCCTAGGACAAGGGGGAGGTTGTTTTTCCAGCTGCGGCATTGTTCTGCAGGACCTGAATAAACACCCCGCCTGGTGCACCCAGGCAAGGGGCACACTTCCCTCCCAATGCCTGGAGTCCTCAAGGAAACCCCTTTTGTCTCTACTTTTGGCTGACCCTTGCAAAACTCCTCCATTCCTTGCAGTCT
Organism: Donacobius atricapilla; assembly: GCA_013397315.1. Taxonomy (NCBI): domain Eukaryota; kingdom Metazoa; phylum Chordata; class Aves; order Passeriformes; family Mimidae; genus Donacobius; species Donacobius atricapilla. The sequence goes on along the minus strand of WBMY01010257.1, from coordinate 143,121 downwards.
GCAGTGCCTGCCCCAGCACCATGCGTCCCTTGCTGTTGGAGAGGGTGGGACCCAAGGCTGTATTCCTGCTCCTGTGCAGGCATCTAGTGTATGGTCTCCTCTGAGAGAGTCAAGATCTCTCATCTGCTTCTTCAGAGCCTAAACCCAGCACACGTGTGGGTGTGCTTGAGAACTACTGTAATTTACCCTTTTAATAGGAATAATATTCAATAGTAATGATTTGATAACCATTTGGTTATTCATAAATAACTATAAGGGGACTATAAATACTATAAGGGGGTATTTAGGTATTTATATACTATAAATACTATAAGGAGACTATAAATTCATGTCCCCTTGTTTGCTACTATTGATTACTTTGGTTTGATATTATGAAGTTGTGGACAGCAGGGAGCTGAGGTCGGGCTCAGCTGCACCACAGAATGCTGCAGCATCCCCAACAAGGAGAGAGATGCTCAATGGTGACTGTCCCCAGGTGAGACAGGACTGGGAAAACGCTACTCTCTGGGCTCATGCAGGCAGACAAGGTTTGAAAGCTACTGGGTGTGTGGCCAGCTGCAGCTGGGGAAGTGTAGCTGGCCTACTGATCTGTAGCTCTCTGCTTCTGGGGAATTTTCTGTGAGTCCACCCATCAGCCATCCTGGGGGGTCCAGGACACGGCTGGATCCATCAGACTGTCTTGTCCTGGGCATGCTCTAACATCAGAGAGGGCACTGGCAGCAGGGAGCTGGCTGTTTGTGCTGGGCATGGAACCTGGAGCTGGCACATTCCCCAGCTCAGCGAGGGGCTCTGGCTTTGCCTGATGAAGCTCTTGCAGGTGCAGCAGCATCTGATTGGCTCGGGACAGGATCTGAGTTGCCCCAAGAGGGCAATGGCACCAGGATACTGCAGTGTCCAGGGACAATGCTGTTCTACAGGGCAGCAAAGACCAGCTCTGGAGACACCACCACGCAGGAACTGCCAGGACAGGTATGATGTCATGGATATACTTTTCCCATGCCATTCATGATCTTCAGCCTAGCCATGTCAGTGCTTGGAAGCACATGTGCCACTCATTTCATCCTGTGCTGAATCAGATCTTGCCCTGTGTAGGAAAGAGCTGCTGCCTGCCCAGCTTGCTTTGCTGTGTGGCACTGATATCACCCAGAGAAGGCGACACACTTCTCCAAGGCACAGGAGCTGAGTGCAGGCTCATGGCCAGAGAGCAGCTTAGCAGCCCATTTTGTGCCTATTATCCAAAGCACTGAGAGGGCTGCAGATGAACTAAGTGAGGGACTAAGTAAATAAAGGATTGACCTTCCACCCCAGGGGCCAGAGGGCAGCTACAAACTAGTGCTAATGTGAAATAGAGAGCCAAACTTTGCAGACTCTGGAGGAATTTACCCTGGAAGCATCAAAGAGGGCAAAGGATTCATGTATCACCCAGTCTGCATCAACATGGGGATGATGGCCCTGCCACCCAGAGGACCAAGCTCAGGCCAGCGACTCTGGGAGGGACTCTGTCAGTTCAAGGACTGAAGCAGAAAATGTCTACAGGGAAAGCCCTGACTTGGATGCCTGGGGCTGCTCACACTTTCAGCATGATGTCCTGTGGGCAGCTCAGCGCAAGTGATTCTCTGTGTATTCCCCAGTGTCCTACAAAGGCACCATGGGGCTTCTGGGTGCTGTGCAGGTGGATGGACCTGGGAGCTGGAGGTTTTGTGTTAACGTGTGGGTGCTGGGACTGGGGACCACTGAGAAAGCTTGGGCTTTGCAGCACAGAGTTTTCAAAGGACTTCCTAAATAGGGGTCACATCTAAATGTCTCAGGCTGGGCAGCCAGCATCCCCAGCTACTTTTGACCATATGCAAAGGGACACACGGAGAGTCATATGAGAGAGGCAGGAGACCACAAGGGATGGACGGGTCAATAGGAGTTGGCAGATGGACACTGGAGAAAAGGAAAACCAAGAAGATAAAGGTGAGAGCTGGAGATCACCAGAGGAGAGCTTTGATTGGGGTATTTTGACTGAGATATTCTAGCTGAGGGAAGTTGAACCAAGGGACAGGTTTTGTTACTGCTTTTCTTGCTCTTGTCTCAGGGAGAGATGAGGCTCTGCCTGTTATTAACAGTTTGAGATGTGTGGCCTGGCACAGAGCACTTCTGATAAATCCACAGGGTCCCCAAATACTCCTAGTCAGGCACTAATTCATTCACAGGACCGTGGCAATGCGCACAAACCTCTCTAGGTCCTGTTGCATTATGAAAGTCTGTGAGAGATTTACATATTGTTTAGCAGGACCCCTAACCAGTCCATGTGTTATCTATGGAACAGCCGGACCTTCTGGGCTGCTTTCAGCTCCACTTGCTATTTTAATTGGTGCCCAGAATTGCTCTTCCTCTCTTACAACTGATGCCATGGTACACTGCTTGTCTTTCCCTCGGTGCAAAAAAAAAAAAAAATTAAAAAAAATTTCCCAATCCCCTAAAGCACCCTGTTAAGAACTTCCACATCTCATTGAGCTGTTATTAATAGGGGGATTGTCTGGTGTCACAGCACAGGCATAAAATACATTATCACATAATCTTATTTAGCAAACACTTGTGTTGCTTCGCCCTTGGTAATTGCATTTGGGAGATGCAATATTTATGAAAGGGGAGAAGGAAATGTCTTGACTCATCTCCTATGAGCAGTAAAAGTCCTGGGAAAAAGGGGAAAAATACGCTGGGAGGATGAAGGGGATGTCAAGACTGCCGTTTCCTTCGCAGCAGGTTCAGTGCCCTCTCAAAACTTCAGCTTTGCTGCAGAGCTGCTCCTGGAACTGAGTGAGGCTGGGGAATGGATCCGGGCTTTGCACTAGGCTGTGTCGGACCCCAGAGCTCTCCCAGCATCTCTCTGCAAATCCCGCTGCGAGCTCACCCGCTGTTAGCAAGCTATCTCACTTGTGTTAGCGCTTATTTCTGGTTGCACATGCGAGGCTCTTCGGTGAGACTGCACTCGGAGCTCGGCTCTGGGGATGCTCCCCTCTCAACAGGAAGGTGGATCGGGATTCCTCCTAGGACTGAAATCCCCCAACCAGCCCCGCATTTCTGTGTCGGACCTCACAGTCCGAGAGCAGGAACTGAGGAGAGGAGTTTTGCCCGGGGTACAGCATCTCGACTGGCGGAGCTCAGATCTGTGGGGGCATCTTTCCCTCCATCTCCGAAGCCTCAGCTCCTGCCACTTTCAGATTTAGTGGAAATTTGCAGCAGAGGATGAATCCCTGCTTCGCAGGGCATGCTTTAAGGAAAGGAGAAAGCTGTCTTGGAAGATTTTGTAATGCCACGGATAGCTCCATTCCATCGGAGCGCTGAAGTATTTGTCCCTAGAAATCACAGCACATTTCTCCACCAACAAAAACCCGCGTCCCTTCCTACCCTCGGTGTACGTGGGTGACCTTGACCAGCCAGCGAGGCACTGTGGGCTCTTCTGAGGTCCCGAAAGCTCCCCCTCCGGAAAGCCGTGGAGGGAGCAATGACAAAAAAACAGCGAGTTTTCGCAAGCCCCGATCCTGTCGGCACTGGCAATTCAAAGCCATTGGTGATGTGCACGGAACTGGGGAACTGGTGTCACCTACTCTCCTGCCCGATTTATGTTTACACACCGTGTTTAATGTTTGTTTTCTGTCGTGTTCTCTGAGCTGATTTTCGGCATTCCACCTGGGCAGTTAGAAACATCCACAAAACCTTTGGGAGGGAGCCGGCTCTGACTTCTCCCCGTGGTCACTTGGTGAATCGAGAGGCGGTAGCACTGGCTATGACAACGAATTACAGGTGGAAAACACACTTAATAAGAAAGTGAAAACTGTAAATAATAGATTAAATTTACAAGCGTGGAGATTGCTCTTTGCGTCAATGGCCAATCGTGTTTAAATACAGATAATCCTTCGCGCTTCCCATCCCCGGGCGTCGGTCCCGGACCGAACTCCCTGGGCGTTTTACCCGCGGGCAGCAGGCGGTGCCACGAGGGGAGACAGGATTTAAAAACTCCCATGATGTCCTATTTCTAGATCACTTCCCCGATTTTATGCCATGGCTAATACCTGTGCTGCAAACGACAAGTGCTGCGGCAAGTTTTGAAGTTCCTTGACAGAATTTGTGCGTATTCTTAAACGTCAGCAAGGAGTTTAGGTGAGAGAATTAACTAAATGGTGAGCAGGGTGGTCCTTTTCTAGGAAACTTTACGCTACCAACTGTTAATTCCAAAAATTACGTTTCAAAATGTCATAAAATAAATAGTATAAAAACTTCACAAATATTAACTTCGATTACATAAGTATCTGGATGTCAAGAAAAAATCCTTAGGTCAAAAATTACTACAAGTCATAATCTGTGGTGCTGGACTTCTTAGTGTTCTTAGGTACAAAAATATTTTCTGTTTATTTACAGATCAGACATTTCAAGCCATATACGAATCGCTCGTAAAACGACAAGTGTAAATAAGGAAAAGCGCCTGAACCCTTCGGAGTCTCTTGGCTTCGGGGGCAGAAGGCACTCGCGGGCAGGGCAAGGACTCGTCCCCGCAGCAACCCACCTGTACGGCAGCTGCCTGAGGGGAACGGGGCAGCCCCTCCTCTCCAAAGGCTAATGCAAACAGCAGTAAATTAGATTCAAGTTTACCGATTGGTTCTGCCATAATTTCTATTTGCTTTCTGCGTACTAATTGACCTCGGGGAGGGGAAAAGAGGGAGGAAATAAACAAACAAACGCGGGGATTTACCGAGGAGGGTTTTGAGGTTTTTAGAGCTAAGCCCGTAACAATGTTTGCAATAATTAAGACCATTATTATCGGATCTTCTCATTCATTAGTGAAAGCTACTCTGTTAGCGGAGCCGGCAGGGCGGGCCGCTTCCCGCCTGCCCGGCGTTGGGAGCTGCCGGAGTCCCTGCCCTCGAGGGCGGCTTTTAAGTTGGGGGGGCCGGGGAGGGGAGAGACACAAATCTGTTGGCAAAACAGGACTTTGTCTGATTGGGAAAAGGCCTACGGCTCGGGGCGGGTGGGAGACAAAGAGGCCGCCGCTTCCCCGGCGGGCGAGCAAACAGGGCAGCTGCCGGCAGCCGGGGCCGGCGGCGGTGAGCAGCCCCCGTGGGTGAGGGGCAACCGCAGGACCGGGCCATATCACGATTGCCATCCTCATGTCGCGAAGGGCCTGGCTGTCGCAGGGGTCAGAGTTTCTCGGAGCGGGGGAGACCCAGGGGAAGGCGACAGAGGGACGCGGGTGACCAGCCCACGTTTGCTCCCTTGCTGTCGCGGGGAGCGTAATTAAACTGTGAGTTAATAACGGGGCAGGGTCCCGGTGTCCCCCACTGCCGTCGATGCCCTCGGGGGTGGCGGCCAGACGCCGTTCATTACAGAGGGGCTGGTGCGGGGCGGGTGGCCAAGGGGACGGGGCTAATGGGATTACACGCATTTCTGCACGGTGGAGAGAGGGGCTGGTGCCGCAGGACCAATAATTTATTGGCAGATGCTCCTCCGGCAACCGGCGACATTGAATATTCATGGGGCGCCGCCGGGCACGGCGGGCCCCATCGGCCACCCCCCATTTCCTCCCCTCCCGCGGGTACCCCCATCTGGGGCGGATCCGTAAGGACGAGAGCCCCCCGGCCTGTTGCATGGAGCCGGTCAGTCTCAGGGTGACGGGAGGTGGGAGGCAGAGGGAAGGTCCGGGTCTTTTCGGGACTCCACAGCACCCTCACTGCCTGAGCCCACAAGTGCCATAAGTCGTGACCCTGCACTTCCCTCTGCTGAACCTGTTTTCTCCAAGAAGCCAGGGGCTACAGGATAGTGAAGGGGCAGTTTGCGGACTGCTTTAAATACTTATTTTTGTTAGATAACTACTGCCCCGGGAGATGCCGTTGACAAGAGCGCGGAGCCGGCCCCTCCGCTCCTTCCCCCCCGTATTAACTCGTAGCCCCTCGGTCGTTTGTAACCATAAAGGGGAGAAATATTGTTGCGGGCGAAGTTCGTGCGATGCTGCGGCTCCCGCTGCGCCGGGCACTTTATACTCATTAAGTGCAGCGGCTCTAAGTCATTACTGTAATAAGGAGTTATGCTGAATGCACGGGACCACGTTTCCAAAGCCATAAATTACAACTGTCAGTGCGTATTCGAGGGATCAACAGAGCTGGGAGTAATTATTTACAGCGTGCTTTATAGAGCAATTAAAAATTCCCCAAATGGTGTTAATTGCTTTTAACGTTCAGGAAGCGCAGGCCTCCCTTCCCGCCGACCCCGAGCCGGGGAAAAGCTGCCGCCGCCCGAGCGGGCTCGGGCTTAGGCTCGGTGGGAGCCGCGGAAAACGAGATTTCCCGCTGGGAAGCCCATGCTCCGGCGGGAATCCGGCTGGTTGGTGCGGGGGGGCGTCCTGCTTCGCTATCGGCGTCTGTCGCGACACTTGCGGCGTAACTTAGTGCGGGCGGCAGCGCTGAGGGATACAGCCCCGACGGCAGCGGAGACCTCGGCTCGCGGTCCAGGGACGGGGCCGACGGGGCCGGCTTGGCCCCGGAGCTCTCCCGCCAGCCCCCGTGCGCAGCCAGAGCCCGCAGAGGCGCCTTCGCCGGAATGGATTTCACAAGGGCCGCGACGGGAGAGAAAGAGCTGCGGGAGGTGATGGCCGTGCAGAAAGATGGATAATACCCGAGCTGGGATAGGCCCCGGCGCAACGAAGCGAGGGAGGGAAGGAGTCGGGGTGCATCCTTCTCTGAGGTGTGTTTGTCGCTGGGCACCTGCCCGCGGCAGAGTCGCTCACTCTCCTTTCAGCAATACAGAGGGTTTTATAGGTTCTGGAAAGCGCTGCTCAGAGTGCTGTTTTCGGACCGAGCCCGATGGGCTTTGCTGGGATCTTGCCAAGGTCCCAGACACACTTTTGTCCACAGTCCCCTCAGGAGGGTTTGTATTTCGCAGTGGTGTCCTGGCCAGCAGCTGCGAGGCAGAGAGGCAGCTTGTGATGCCAAACTCCTGGGAGCTCCGAGCTGCAAAGGAGCTCAGGGGCCAAGAGGAGCCCCGGCAAGCCAGCAAGGCAGAGGAAAAGGGGAGTGGAGGGTGGAGGTCAGGCCCTGGGTGGGTTGCTCCTCTCTGCTAGCAGGAGGCAGATGCACACGATCAATGAGAGAACCTGAGAAAGGATCCCTGGGCACTTGGTGGGGAGGGAGAGCCTTATGCATCAGGAAGAGCCCTCAACTCAGTTGTCATTTCCTAGCATGGATATTTTGGGCCCTTACCTGGGGTAGGATTAAAACACCATTTTGGAAATGAACTTGTCCCAGCAGCTGTTTGGGGTAGGTGAAGGGGGACAAAAGTTTCAAGGCTTGTAGGAATATGTATAGTGGCTGTGGATACTTGAAGGAGGTGAGGTGCTCTGAAGAAGTGGCGACCGAGGACACCGAGGTTCCTTAATGGATTAATTTTGCAGACACTTAGTGCATGTGTCAGCTTCTGCATTGGAGGCTTTCATCTACCTCCAAGGAGGTCTGACCCACCTCATAGGTGTTCCCCCCAAAACAGGATTTCTCTGTACAGAAGAACTAAGAACTAAAGCAGCAGTTTGGGCAAACATCTGGGAATGTCTGTCTCCCTGGGCTCTGCCTAGAGTGTGATAGCTGAATTATTTTTTTGCAGGGCCTGACATTTAGAGTCCTAGCAAAGAGTGACAAATCCAGCCCTCAGCAAATGGAAGCATACTGACTGGATCCAGGCAGAGGCAGCTGGGCTGGGGTGCCTCCGGCCCCCACTCCAGGGATCCATTTGTAGGATCACTGGATGTATCTCAAAGTGGGTGTTGGTCCTTGTAGACTTTCCTGTTGGGATCTGAACCTAAAAGCACCAAGACTGCCCCTGACATGTCTTAGTCTGTGAGCTTGCAGCACTGCCTCTTTAGTCCCAGAATTAGGGAGGCAAAACCCACATATTAATTGACATTTCCTCTGGACATTTCCAGAGCCTTGTGCTCTACAATACTGCTCAAGCCACAGGCCTGGACAGTCTAAGGGGAAACTGAGGCCAGGAGCAATTTGAACTGGAACATCTGAACTGGGTTGTCCTGGAGCTTAGATGTGCAGTGCCCAAACTTCCAATGCAAGGAGCTGTGGCTTCCTCAAGGATGCAAGTGAAGTCTGGCTTGTGCAAAGAATAAATCCTGGGGCTATGCATCATCCCCAAATTCATCAATAATTCCCATTGATTTCTAGAAATTTTGAATCCCTGTCAGGACCCAGCCCTGCCTGCTCTTCTCCTTTGTCCTCACTGGGTGCAGGACAGAAGGAATTCTGACTTACCTGTAATCTGTCTCCTGGCAAGCTTTATTGCCCCAAAGCCTCTACCTTGGGGTCAGCAGCTGGGGGCTGTGACCCTCACTAACCCAACTGGATCACTGGTGTTGACCTTGTGATTTCTTGAGGCCATTCCCTCTGGGGCCTTCGGCATCTGCTCAGCCTGAGGGATCCCAGGAACAGGGGAGGTCAAGGCTTTTCCTGGCATCAACTGGGGCCTGTGGGATGTGCAAGCAGCATCAGGCAGCTGTGTTGTTTACTGGAGGGGAGGCATCTCCTGGGTCTCAGGACTTGGCAGCAGATCTGGGTCCCTCTGGATGTCAGAGCTCACTGGCAGGGGACTCTGGCACTGTGCACAACTGGCATGGTATGTTCTATTGCTTTCCTGTGGAGACAACCTGACGTGCTCAGGGCAGGTGAGCAGGATCTGCCCCACATCTCCTGTGTGACAAGGGGCAGAAGAAGCAGCTCAGGCATATCCTGAAGAAGGGGAAATGCAGCTGCAGTCCTGTGGGACAAGAAGGCCCCCTGCCCTAGGGCAGCCTCCCGGCCCCGGCTGGCCCCAGCCCTCACTCCCTCCCTCCTCTCCCAGCTCCTCCTAACCACAAGGACTTTGGTTGATGGAGCTGGCGCCAGCGAGTTCCCTGAAGAGTTCAGAAGTCAAGAACTGAGGCAGGTACTGGGAGGGGGGGGAAACCCGACCCCAGTGGGCAGGCAGGGCTGGGTGGTGGGGGGGCAGGCTGGCTGGGCACCGGCTGGGCATGGGGCCCAGGGGCAGCTGTGGGTTGCTGCTGCCTCCCGCTGTCTCCACAGCCTTCCCATGTGGGGCTGTGGTGGTGGGTGTGGTGATAGTCACGGCTCTTGGGGTATCACAGCAGGGTTGTGGCTTGGGTGAGGATGGCAGGAACCCACAAGCACTGGTGTGTCGGTGTGTGCATGTCTGGGGGTGTCTGAACACACGGGAACTGGGGTGTGTTACTGACCGGTGTGGGAGTGACTGTGGGTGAGAATACATACAGTTGTGAAGGTGTGGATGAGAATGTGTGTCACAACTTGTGTGTGTGCAGGGGGTTGTAACTGTCTGGGAGTGTGTGGGGATGTTTGAATAAGTTCACAAATGTAGGTGTGTGTGCAAGAGAATGTCTGGGACTGTCAGCATGGGTGCCTGTGAGCTCATGAGGGTGTTTGTGAGCTTGTGTGCAACATTGGGGGTGTAAGGATGAGGATGGGATGATCACAGCTGGTGATGAGTGAGGAGGTGTACCCGAGTGCAGAGACATGACTTTCCAGTCGAGTGCCATTTGTATTGTACCGGCGATGCCCCAGAGCAGGCTGTGCCATGGGGTCCCCGCCGTCCCTTGTGGGCATGAACCACGGGCACGCTGAAGACGTTAAGGGCAGCCTTTTCCCCATCCGGGGAGGAAGGAGCCTGGCCGGCCGGTCCCAGCCCGTCGCGGGAAGGATAAGGCGGGCAGAGCACAAACTACCGGGGAAAACCCTGACGCCACGGCCGGGAGCGCTGGGTCGCACTGGGCAGCGCCGGTCGGAAGCAGTGAGAGGCCGGATTCAAGGAGACGGCAGAGCCCGGTCCCATCGGCAGCTCTGCCCCCGGCCCGGCTGTGCGGAGCAAGCACCGACGGGCCAGGGCCACAAGTTTTACAGAAATTGCAATAGCGGCTTTCATTTTCGTGTTGTTTTAAACTTTACAAATAATTTTTTTTTTTTTTTTACGAAAACCCCCCTCTCCCCGCCGGCAGGCGCGGGAGGGGTCGGAGGCAGCAGATGGCGGGGCAGCAGTGGCGGGTGCCCCGTCAGCGGTGTCCGCTGCCCATGGGGCGCAGCTGGGGCCTGCCATGGTCCCGGGGGAAGGAGCCCGCCTCGGTTCTCCGCGGAGAGATGTATTTCAGGAGCCCCTCGCCTCCTCCCATCAAACCCTTTCCACGGGTCTGGGCACTTGTGGGGTGCCCTTCTCAACGTCCCCGTGTCTGGTGGTGGGAGAGCCGCCTCCTCCGCGGCTTTTTGAATGGTGCTGGCTTTTGAAATTGAGAACACCCTTCCGGAAAAAAGGGACACGGTGGGTCTGGGACCCCACCAGAAGGGGATCCTCCGGCTT
>WBMY01010257.1:106669-122943 GCA_013397315.1 Donacobius atricapilla | reverse complement strand
CAAAAAAAAAAAGGATAAAACATTGGAAAATATGAAATTCAGAGAACATAAATTTTCGGAAATATCTTTAAAAGATGTTGATTACTGCCACAAAACTACTAAAATAAAATAATTTGTATTTTTTCCAATGTAAATTCAGGGAAGTCTTTTGTTTGAATTCTGTTTCACACTACAGTTAGATGTTTTGATTCTGGTTGAGTTTATTATTTTATACACACCCAACTTTGTCAACAAAGTTAAACTCCTTCAGGAGGCATTGCTGTGTACAAATCTTTAATGGTTTCAGTTTGTTGCAATGTATATTTTTGTTTTCAAGGTTTCTGCATAGGNAAAAAAAGACCAAAAGTAAAAAAGGAATCTCAAAAAGAAATGACAATATATGTTACATTGAAACCAGAAAAACAATTGCCTGGTCTTTCTTGTCCCTGGAAAAACTGCTTCTGGAGGAATTTTCTCTTAAAATATTTCTCTTGGATTCATTTGAAAAATTGGTTTTGTGGCAGAAGGTGTTTTTGATATCTGCATATGTGCTTCCAGTTATTAACATGGTGATTTGTACCTAGACAATAAAAGTTGTCTGAAATATGATGGAATTAAATCAATAAGTAATGACATGAAACAATGACACATAATGTTATGTTTTGTAGACTGACATCACCTCAGCTGTATCCTGGGGCCATCCATATTACATTGAAGGCTGATTTAATTTTTTGTATTATACTTATTTGGGAGCAGGAAAAAAATTGCATTAAGATGCCTTGAAAGTCATTTCCCCCTTCCTTTGCTCTCAAAATAAAGCATATCCCAAACATGAAATGGGAGTCAGGGAGAAATGTTTTTCTACTGTTTGCCTGTATCTAGGAAATACAGACCAAGGTAGAGTGACTTTGATCTAGAGTGGAAAAGCCTGAAGCTGAAGGCACAGGGCATCACAGGGGACCACACTGTGGTTGTGCTCATCTCTCTCACCCACAACGCTGCCAGGGGTTGAGAGCTATCATTCATTTGGGTTGGATGTGCTGGGCTTTTGAAGGCAAAATCTGGAGGTGGGGAAACACTGTCTTTGCATGAACAACTGGAGAATTAAACATCTGTGTGGAGCTGGAGGAGACGAAGCCCTATGGGATGGGCTGTGGTTGTCTGGGTTTGGTCCCAACTCAGCAAACTATGAGGGCAGGAGGGAACCAGAGGTCTGGGCCCCATTTAGCCAATCAGTTGAGCACATGAGTCATCCAAACAAGGATCAGTCGGTTTATCTGCGCTGAGGGATGGCCCAGGAAAAGGCTGAAGGGTCTTTGCTGGAGCCTTCCACCTTGAACAGAGCCCGAAGCTGTGCTCAGCATGGGCCAGCCCATTTGATCCCCGCAGTACATGCACACCACAGTTTCTATATGAGTACCACATGCAGCTTTTCTTGGGCTGCATTTCCCTATGAACAGGGCATTTGTTATATATTTTAAGTTATTTCTGCTGCAGCAGCAGCGTCAGTGAGAAGTCACCTATATGTGGCATTCGCTGGAGAAAGGCTGAGGCGAGTCTCTGTGTCCTCTAATATGGATTGTATAATTGATAATGAATGGAGGCACTGACCCTACAAACACCCATATGCAGGATCATTTTCATTATCTCATTGAGACGTTTGACTGGTGTTTTTGAATGTGCTCCTAATTAACCAACACACTGAAAAAAAAGGCCTCAGCACGGCGGCAGCAGGAGCCCACCCCCGCAAGGCAGCCCCTCCTCGCTGCCAAGGCCAGCTCACAGACACTCGGTGCTAGATGGGGTAAAAAACACAAACCAATTTAATGACAAAACTGAAAATGGCTTTGCTGAAAACTGTTTGGGTTACAGTAAAAAGCCATTCCTCTCTGGGGTTCTGGGACAGCTGGAACTTTTTGAATTAACCTTTTTTTTTTCCCTTGCCAGAAGCAGACTGGCTGAGTGACACTGTTTCTTTGTGCAGCGGTCAACTTTGACGGCCATTTGTTTAATAAACGTTTGTGAAATAACATTTGGAATTATCAAATTATCCTGGGTGAAAATTTTCTAAATGAGAAGCCTTACATGTGGAGAAAAAAAAGTAGTTTTTTAAACAAATATTAAGGGAAGAAAAAAAGCACACAAAACTATAGATTATCAGAAGAAACTTTTGTTGGAGTCACACCAGATTGTTTTTTTCAGATCTTTTGCTTGTGCAGCTGTGATTTTGATATTCCTTAAATTATTGTTATGGTCTTTGTTACAATTGGAAATTTATTTGATGGGTCAGCACTTATCCAAGATTAAGACCAAGGTTTTTCCCCCATTCCTTTGCATTAATCAGAAACTCTGTGTTACTGGTAGTTTTAAATTAACTCTATACATTTATTCAAGTCACACCTAAAACTGTAAACTGTATTCAAAATACAATACAAACTGTATTCAAAATACAGCAAAACTGTATTCAAAGAGTTGTGTTAGTTTTTTGTCTGATAGCAACAGAACAATCTTGATTTTTCCAAGTGTAGAAAATAATTTTTGGCTTCCTTTTGTTTTTTGGGTTTTTTCTTCAGCTAGCTGTGGAAAGCACAGGGCTGGCCTCAGCAGCTTTCAGCTCTCTAAGTTGAGGTCACACACCAGCCTCCAGCCAAACTTCTGTGTGCTGAAGGTGTGCAATCCCCTGTTGAGAGAGCTGGAATCCCCTGCCCTGTGCTTCCCTGGGGCTGGAAGTTCAGTACTTACCCTCAGCTCAGCTGTTCCATGCCTTCCTGCTTTTGAGACAAAAGTAAAATGAGCACAAATGAGGAGCCCATGCTCTGGTTGTCAAGCAGGAAGGAGCAAAGCTTGAGAAAACTCGTTCTCTCGTTGCCTGGAAAGAATGTGAACCCACTGGTCTGAGTGCTGCTGTTAACTGTCTGTCTTTCCTAGACTGCAACCGTCTAAAAATAACAAAGCAGTGATTAAAAAATATCAATCCATATATACTCTTTTTAACTACAGTTAGGAAGCAGTATTAAGATGGGGATAGATGAAAACATGGAGAAAACCTTTGTTTCCCAGGGTCTTCCCTGTCTCAACCAGCAGTAATTTTTGGAAAGTCATTATGTTTAGCAATTTTTTACCTGCTGTTGGGAGGTTATAGGCACATGTCAGGGCTCACCAGACTCCTCCTCTCTAGGTATTTATCTAGAATATGTCTAGTTGGCAATGCTGGTGCTCAGTGGGGGTTAGATTGAGCCTGGGCTATCAGGCGTGTTGGACATAAATGTGCCAAAAGGCAGGGCTTGACCCCAGATCTCCCCATGCAAGGTGACAAAGGGGAAGAAAGAGGTAGAGGTGGGGATGGGGCTGGCTCAGGGTCATGGTGAGGAAGTGATCACAAGTGCAGTGAGTTGTGGCCAGACCTCTGTGTGCTCTCCCTCTCCCAGCTGATCTGGATGTTTTCACGAGAGAGCCTGGGGAAGAAGAGGGGGTATCCTCTCAGGTCAGGCTGGGGGAGGAGAGTATAAAAGCCAGCAGGTCCTGAGGAGCCATGATGTACCACAAGGGTGCTCTTTTGAGAATTGCAGAGAAAAGGCAGCAAGTATGCAGGCCAGTGGGGTTTGAGGGTGAGCAGTGAGGGGTACCTTGGGGCCCTGGTCCAGTGGGAGCCTGGCTTGGGCAGAGGAGGGCTGTTCTCAAGCCGAGGCTATACCCAGTTTGCCTGACCCTGCACCAGTGGCATGCACTGGAGGGTCTTGCAGGGTCTGGAGATGTCACACCATGGGACTGCTGCTGAAATGGCAGTCCTATGGCATCCCATGGTGACACAGTTGTGGAGTGTGGTGGTAACTGCTGGGCTGTATCCAGAGCACTTCCTTCCTTTCAGGATTAAGCCCCAGGAAGTTTTATATGCATTTACAGCACTGTTGAGCTGTGCTCCACTGCCTTTGGAGAGACACCTGCAACCACAGAGGGATGTGTCCCAGGCACCCTGCCCACTGACACAGCCACTTGCAGGGGCAAGTGAGGGAGGTGTGGCAGGGGCATTTCCCACTTGCCCCCATTTACACAGAAATGCTTGAAAAGGTCTGGCTTTCACTTTGAGATGGAGTGAAAACAAATGTTGTAACCTTATCAGTTGTTATGACAGGTCTGAAACTTGCCTTTGCTGTGGCTCATACCACCACATTCAGAGGCAGGAGGTGGGATGTAGAGCAGAGTGGAGCCTCTTGCCTCTGTGGAGCAAGGCACCAGACATCTGTTGATGTACACACCACTGTTCCCATGCACTCTCCCTTCAGACTCGGTCCTTTGAAGATCTGAGGATCTGAGCACCTCACACACCGTAGGCAGAAGCCAGACTTGTAGCAGTCAGGTGAGGGAATGCAGATCACCTGCTGGGACCCCAGGGTGCATGCATGTGCCAGTCCCTGGGGAAACACACCACCGCCATGGCAGGGAAGGTGCAGAGACAGGCAGAGACACACCTGTGATGTTATCCATAGGAAAGGATTTCCCAAGGGACCTTGTGGCCACAGACACTGCCAAAAGAAGAGAGAGGAGTGAGGAACTGTGTCTGTTGCTGAACATCTCCTGCATTTCAGGAGGCAGTTTCCTTCCCTTCCCTCCCCTCCCAATAAGTGGGATTGCAGGAGAAAACTCCAGCCTCACTCCCCTTCCTGGATGAAACCCCCACTGTTGCTGATGGCTTGGCCCTAACTGGCTCTTGGTGGGATAAGAGGAGTTCAGACCCCCTCACACAAGAGATGGGGTGGGTGGGACAGTGTGAGTACTGTTTGGCACTTCTAGAGATGCTGCCCTGCATGGAACTCACCCCACGGCGCTTTTTTCCTTCCTTGTGTCCTGTCCCTCTCTTCAGCCTCAGAAGCCTCCCTTAATTAGCCATTATTTTAAGGCCCTATGGGTGTTTCCTGGATGGGAGCCAGAGAACCTCAAAACTCTGCAGCAGACAGAGAGGGATGCTTGGCTGTCTTGTTTCCCCCATAGGATGGGGTCTAGGGCAAGATAACCCTCACCACAAGTGCTCTGATGCATATAAGGGTCAAAGCTACGTGTGTTTCTCCCTAAATGCGTGGCACTGCCCCTTCAGAGGTGACCCTGGTGGACAGTGACCCACAGAGCTGGCCAGAACAGCAGGACGTGAAATACTGTCCCGGTGACAACCTCTCAGGCCAGGGGTCAGCATCCACGAGGAATTAGGCAAGCAGGACTGGGCTGGACACCCTGTCCCTCTCCTCGGCCCGGTGCCATGCGGGGGAAAGCTGCCGGGAGCGCCCGTGCCCGCCCCGGGGCCGCCCGGGAGCCATCGGCGGGCCCCGAGCTCCATCTAGGGGCCAGGGAGCGCCTGGCGAGCGCTCGGCTCGTCCCACGGCCGGCCCCGGGCAAACCAGCGAACCATTCGGACTGAGAGCACCGGGGGCTCAGGAGGAAGGGGAGCCAACCCAGCCCCGAGCGCGTCCTTGGAGGCGCAGCCTGCCCCTGAAGGGGACACCGGATAATTTAGGTTGGAAAAGACCTCACCGATCACGGAGTCCAACGATTAACCTAACAGTGCCAGGTCGACCACTAAACCATGTCCCTGAGCACCGCAGCTACATGCCTTTTTTTCTCGAAAAAAGCCAGCCCTGAGAAATTCAAGGGATGGACTCTATTTAGTATTCGCCACTGGGATTAGGAAGCGAGGCTTTCCATAGGATACCCCACGTGCTGATGTTTCATGCGCTGGGTAAGTTGCAGGATGTTTGGGCGCTCTGGGCAGTGCCAGGCTGGGGTGTGTGATGTGTGCAGGGCCGCTGTGGGGGCTTGCAACCACACCGAGAACATAAAGCTGGGGCTCTCGACTCTCTGAGCTCCAGCAAGGCAAGAAGAAAGGCAGCTGGCTCCATCCATCCCTCTTTGGCTCCACACCCCTACCTCCTGGCTCATGGAGTGCAGTGAATACTGAAGACAAGCAGCTGGGATTTTTAAGCCAAGGGATGAGTTTTGATCAAAACAGGTGGCTGCAACAGAGCTCTAGGACAGCCAAGAGACTGCTTGCATTCATCGAAAGAAAAAATATAAACCCATTAAACACTCAAGCAGATAAATAAGGAAAATTTTTTGTCTTTGTGACAAACAAAGTCAGTAAAGCTCAAGGAAACCACCTGTATTTTATTATCATATATTCATATGTTTAATGCTATTAAAACAAGAGTCTGGAGTGAGCTGCAGGAAATCAAAGCCCTTAATGATGCAGACACAAACCTTCTCTCCTCCCTCCCCAAAGGTGATTTGAACCAGTTTAAGCAAATATCTTCGTCTCTTAAAATAATTATGTGATTTAGAGGCACTTTTTCCTGTCTTGCATCAAATGACTTTAATGGGGCCTGCTTGTGTGTGTCTGTGTGTGTCAGTTTAACAAGTTATTGCTTTTTAAAGCTGCATTTATAGCCCAATACTCACCATAAAAGTAAGTCTCAATGAGAAGGGATTATTTGTGTTTCACCATCACTTGGCACTTATTCCACAGAGCATTTACTAGTGAAATGGTGCCCTGAGGGCTCAGGCCAAAATGATCTAAAAAGATATGTTGAAATTTGGGATAAACATTCTCTGGATGGTCTACCAACTGTGAACTTTCTCTTCTTTGCCCAATAGGTTTTGTCCTCTCTGGTCCAGTCTTGGCCACTTTCTTGGCCCTCCTCAAGGTCAGGCTGACTTTTGTCCTCCCTGCCTGTGTTCTCCTCGTGGCCCCAGATGGGATTTCCCTGGGGCAGAGGAGAGCTGACAGCAGGCCCTGCCAGACTGGCGTGGGGACCTGAAGGTGGGTTTCACACTGGCCAAGTCTTGGGTGGTGGATGTCCTGGATGAGTCCTCAAAGGTGACCCTTCTCTCTTTGTCCAATGGAGACCTGCTAGTGCTGGGGAGAAAAGGGCTGTTTTGGGGGCTAGGTGACCATGCAGGGAGCCAGACCCCATTTCCACCCCCTATCCCAGCCATGGCTGGGCCAGACATTTGGGGTGATGCTGAGACTGCTCGCTGATGTACAAAATAGAAAAGCCATGAAGAGTCAGAAACAGCTTGAGTTTGGTAGGAAAGAGGGAAGGTGAATGCACAGCCAACCTGCTGTAGTGCCTTGTTTCCTGCAATGAGGAGAAAGAATTAACACTGTGGGACAAAGCCCTGATGAGCCCTGGCACAGTCGTCAGTTCTGGTGGGGTTGCTGGGGAGCAGAACCATGCTCCTTGGGGAAGACACTTGTTGAGTGAGCTGCCTCATTTATTGCTTGTCCTGGAGGCACAGGGAATCTCCTGAGCAACTGAGCTGTGCCACTGAAGCAGCTAATTTCTCCTCACAGGTGTATTTGGCTGCTTCAGGTAAGGGTAAAATGAAGTCTCACATGAATTATCAGTGCAGTTGGAGGACTAAGGGGGATAGTGCAGCTCAGCAGCAGCCAGCCTTATTTCCTGGGGAAAAATACCACCAGTCTCCCAAAGAAAGGTGAGAGAGTCAGACAATGGGAGGTGCAAGAGAGAAGGCTCAGCAGTTAAAGAATCAGACAGTTCATGGCACAAAACAGGCTAAAGAAATGGTCTTTATCAGGGGAGATCAGCCCTTCTGGCTGATACACGGGAAGAGATGGACACCACCAAGTGGGGAGCCAGGAGGATGGGAGAGATGGTGCTGTCTGCAGGGTGCCTTTGTCTAGCCATGTCCTGCACCAGGCCATGGGATCATGGAGCTGAGCTGGCTCCAAGAGGAGCAGCAGGACAACCTCCTCCACAGGATGCTGGTGCAAAGGCCAGTGGCTCTCTGGTGCTCTGCTGGCTGCTACAGCTCATGGGAGACCCCTCATGTGCCTGCAAAACATTAACCCTGCAGTAGGATCGAGTCACTCCACCAAAGCAGGCAGCAACATTGCAAGAAAATGTTCAGAGCTACGATCAAGAAAATCTGGGTTCTTTGTCTATGCTAGGGCACTGGTTTGGTATGCAGGTCTCATTTTCCAGAACCACATGGCCTGGAGCCAAGCTTTGCTAGGTCTGCCCAGGTGGGGAAGGAGGAAGGAATATGAAATGTTCTAGTGACTCATAGGGGTGAGAGATTAATATGTTTTGTTAATATGGCCACAACAGATCATTCTAACTATTCATCTGACTTGCTGGGTCTCCCAGGCACATGTTTGACCCTTAGTTTGTGCCTCAGACTCTTCTTTCTTGACTCATAGCAAATCTCCTAGAGGGATATCAATATTTGGCTAAAGGGGCCCTGTGATGGACAACCTACACATAAATCCCAGCCCTACAAGGCTTCTAGCATGCTAGAAGTTGCAATTTTAACCCCAAATTGTTTGTATCAAATCCTGAACTCATTAAACCTTTTGTGTCTTTTCAAGATTAAAGCAACAGCTTTCAGTGCAAGTAGGTTTCCTTACCATGTATCTTAAATCTTTTCTGGAGGAAGAAATCAGATCAGTTCTCACATCCTTGGTGTCTGCAATAGCTGTGATTCCAAACATCTGCAGTATGTCCTGATATAAAGCCACCAAGGAGGGTTCTTGCCTTCTGTTGACCTTTCATCTCTTCACAAAATAAGAGCAAACCACTCCAGCTCCTTGTAAGAGGTCTGTCCTGTTCCTGGCCTGTTGCTTGCTCATACTATGCTCTGACAGGACCATGTCTTTGCCCTTAAGTGGTTATGAGGGAGCTGAACATGTGGGTTTCCCAGGGGAGGACAAGACTCAGCTCCTTTGCATTAGTCTGTTGCTGGGGTTATTCATTGACACTGGACTAGCAAACTGCATTTTTGGGAACCATGGGTAGCCCAGGTCTGCAACAGTACAGTGACAGAAAGGAAAGTATAATGGGCCCATTAAGGCATTTGTACTGGAATGGGCACACCGAGACACATCACTGCAGACTGGTTGCTGTAGAAAAATGTGTTAGCAGACTGGGTCCATCCAGTCCTTTTCCCTCCCTTGTAATCCTGTTCCTCAGCTGGTTGTTCACTTGCCTATTTTACAATTAAAGA
This sequence comes from Donacobius atricapilla, assembly GCA_013397315.1. NCBI lineage: Eukaryota > Metazoa > Chordata > Aves > Passeriformes > Mimidae > Donacobius > Donacobius atricapilla. The sequence continues at coordinate 113,952 of WBMY01010257.1, read as the reverse complement.
TTAATTCCTCAGTTTTCCCATCTAGGGACACAGAGCTCAGTCACCCCTGCACTGCCTGTCACCTGCAGCAGGGGGGTGGGGGCTGAGGGATGGGCCCTTCCCATGGAAGCTCTGACACCAAAGTGCAAATTATTACTTTTGCTGGTTTAAGGTGGATTTTCTGAACCTGCCAGCCTGGCTTAGAGAACCCACCTGCATGGCCAGCCTGGCATGGACACAAGCAGCTGAACATCTTGAAGCATCACAGCAAATGGGACATGGCATGAAACCTGGCCTCAGTTTTCTTCTGGAGTTGGGCATCTGGCCATTTCCACATCCCATTAAGGAGTTTGTTCTGAGGCCCTGATGGTGTCTGCCTGGATGGGATAAGCAGCTGCACAGACCTGAGCCCCCTTTGACCATCTCCTGGCCAGAAGGAGGAAATGCTGTGGGATATAGAGGTGGGGAAGCAACCCTTGGGCTGCAGCAATCCCAAATCAGTTAAGCAACACCCAGGTTTACAGCAGGAAAAAGCCTTTGTGCCCGCATCACATGGTGACCTGCAAGCTACTTGTCATGAATATTTCCCAGGACAGTTATGCTGCAGCTTTCCAGGGAATTGAGTGATGAGTGTCTGGTGGTTACAGCCAAGGTTCTCCTCATGGTCCAACCCTTACCTGAGGAATGCCCCAGCAGGAAGGGTCTGATCCTGTCCTTGGAGCACCAACCTTGTCCCCTGCTCCTTCTTTGCCCTGTTGTAACACATCCTTTCAGCAAAGTGATGAGTTATCTTAATTTTGCAGACAGCAGCACTCAGGTGTAAGGTAACTAATTTGGGAAATTATCCTGGCTATCAATTCCCTGAGTGATTGGTGGGAGAGGCTTTGAAGCCCCACGCATGCTCCCTGCCATTCACTTGGACTCAAATTACCCTTTTATTTTACTTCCTCCTTGTTCTCATTGCCACACCACTCAAACTAAAATTATTCGCCTACAACCACAAATGCAGGGATATATCACCGGGAGTGCTGTAGGGCTGTCGCCATATATAATTCTCTGAGCTCAATATTTATAGAGCTACACACAGCACAAATCATACCCAGAAAGCCCATCGAGCTGGAGAGCTAGGTATAAACTCCAGAAATATCGCAAGCCATCGCTCACAGGAGACTGCCCAGCAGACCCGCTGGCTGTACATCAAGCTGTAATGCCATCTGAGTCCTCGCTTGGTGTTCGAGTGGATCAGAGGTCACTTCCAAGCTTTTCTTCCATAAATCCTGTGTGCTGGCTCTCAGCAAGGTTAGGGGCTGGGAGAACCCTGCTTTGAGTGCTCCCTCCTTCTGCTTGCTGTCGCTGACACTGAGCTGTCCCAACACTCTGGGTGGGCATTTATCTTTGGGGTCTTGTCCTCCCTTCTGCCCCTCTCCTATAGAAACCAGAGATGAGAGGGAGGAGGGGTGTGCTGGATCTTACAGCTCCACTGTACAAGCTACGGGAGCTGAGAGCTCCTCTGAAATGTCCTTTTGCTGGGCTTTGGGAGAGTCTGAGGCTCTCTTCTTCTCACCCCTCAGGGTCACATTCTCCCTCATGCCCCAGTCCTGTGCAGGGCTGTGAATTTTCTCCAAATGCCCAGCTGGTTACAGGCATGCAGCAGCCTGCCTGCCCACATAGCAAAGCCACAGTCATCCATCCTAGGATAGTTCAGGTCCCTCTGTCACAGCCTTCTCTCCTCTTTTGCCCCTTTTAAAAGCTTCTCCCTGTCTTGGGTGGAGCTGATGTCTCACTGGGGATGAGGGAGTGGTTCCTAACCAGGGCAGACCTCAATGCAGTTCCTGGCTTTTGCATTGCATTTAAAACTAATCCAAAGAGCGAAGAGTAGGTGAAATGAGTGCTCTGCAGATGCAGACTAATCCTTCCCTAGCTCTTTGGCCCCTGGAAGCTTCCACCCCCATGTGCTGGTGATCCAAAGGGTACCGCAACGTGTGGAGAAGATCCAGATGAGACCCAATGCAATGAGCAGGTGAAGCCTCTCTGAAGCAAGGCAGCAGTGGTGTGGTGCTTTCTGGACAGAGAAGTGCTGGGGTTTTGCCTGAGAAATCACCAGTGAGACAGTTTTATTTCTAAGCTGCATATGATGGACTTGAGCTAATCAGTCTCTGGTTCTTCCCTCTCTCCCAGCAGCATGGCAGACAGACTCTGACATTTAAGCAAACTAAAATCCAACCCTAAGCATTAAGTAAAACTCCAGTGTGATGGGTTCGTGGCTTGCAGCAATATCTCAGCAGGGGCGTGTTAAAGCCGGTCTCCAGCAAGTGGAAGAATGAAGCTTTGCAAAACCCTGATGAGGCAAAGCTCCTAAAATAACAATTGAATTAAACTTAATTCATTTTCACTTAATATCCTTATAGTGCCTTTAGCAAATGAGGCTGTTATTATTTTGAGGAGGAAAATGGGGAGGTGCAGTCTGGATGGAGCTCACATCTCCTTACTGAAAGAAAGAAAACTTCGATGGAAATAAAAAAGCCACAGGAGGAAATGCAGGAAGTTCAAATTCTCCATTTTGGTTGAAACACCCCCAAACCCATCCAGTCTCATGTTGTTCAAGATGTGCCCCAGACTCAAGAGTGTGCANTTTTTTTTTTTTTCCCAGATGCTGGTAGCTTGCTGGCTTTGCCAGGGTTACATACCTGGTCACATCCAGCATCTGTGGGCTGTTGGCCAGGTCCTTCCTTCCCTCTGCTTCTCTTGCTCGAAGTTTTTGAGCATTTCTGCAACATTAGAACCCCAAATGCCCCCTGCTTGCCCTGCCCCTAACTAGCCTAGTCTGCAGCGTTTAAAGCACTGTTCTCACTTTTGTTTCTATGATGTGTCAGCTTGAGCCTTTCCCTGGGGAAGGCTGAGCTAGTCTCATGACTCTGGCCCTCACTCAGTGGGGCAGGCAAGCACAAGCTCAGGGTGGCCCTGTCCCATGGCAGCCCTGGACACTCCCTATCCAGGACAACCTTTGTCCACGTGCCTTATTTCCAACCATCTCCTGTTTGCTTGTGCCCACCCTTATTTCTACCGGGGGTGGGATTTGGCAAGCCCCTCACCACCAAGATTGTCTTTCTCTGTTGGGGTTGCAGAACAGCATCCCAGAAAGGACATCCTGCAGCTCCTTCCCTCAGATATCCTAGCAAAGAGGAATATCTCACAATCCCGCACTCCGAAGAGGCAGATGGTCGACTGAAGCAAGGAGCGAATGAATCCAAGGATCCATCCCACCCTTGCCCCACAAGATTCCTTGCTCTCAAACCTCAGGCTCTGCTAACCAGAGGGAGCAAAGGCTGCTCTGAAATGGCCATGCAGGCACAGAACTACACTTCCCAGTACGCCACAGAGCAAGGGCCCTCCTGGTATGGAAAAGCCTCCATCTGACTTGCTCATGCTCCCTAGGGTAGGGGACAGCTGGGGGATTTTAGGATTTCAAGGCTAGACAGCCATTGTTCATTGCTGCATAAGCAGCAGCAACAGCAGGCATTACAGCAAAATTAATTTCCACTCTGAATGCAGCTCTCCTGTGTCACTACTGCCTCTGCAGTCTTCTTCCCAGAGCTCGAGAAAATAGCCCAGACAGGCTTTGCAAGGTCGCCTCGCCCTCTATCTTGCTTGGAGGCAGGCTCTGCTCCAACTAATCCTCTTCTGACAGACCTTTTTGTGTCTCTTACTCACAGAAACCTTTCTCCACGTGCTTTGGTTAGGGCAGCAGCTTATTAAATCTAAGAAAAAGGAGAATAAACTTTCTTATTAAGACACAGCTTTTCAAAACTCTGTTCTTCCCATCAATTAGAACTGGATAATTTTAGGCTTATGCCAAGAAAACAGAATGAGAAGGTCCCTGGGACAGTGAGTACCCATCCCTCATGGCTGCATCACCTCTGCTGCCAACAGATGCTGCTGCTGCTCTCTCTTTCTGCCAGGCAAGGACAAGCAATATTCAGAACCTGTGTCTGCAGCAGGGGCAAGATAACTTCACTGGGAGATTTTCTGATAATCTGAAAAGTTAGCACATACCTGTCATCTATTTATTTGTACCTTCCTGTTGCTAGCAAGCCACACCTCTTGACCCTGATAGATTTTCTGAGCTGTTCCAACAAAATCCAGCTTTACTTTCAAAAGCAAGGACAAATGGCAAAACAATTAGCACTCACGTTGGTGTACTTCATCAAAATCAGATCATCAGGATCTTATTTTTTAGAGCATTGCAGTTGGAGAAGAATATAAGATGAACTCCACCATCTCCAGGGCTGTTATGAGCCATTTGCCTTCTGTATCACTGGCAAAGAAAGGGATTTTTTTTTTGAGCACTATTCCTTTGAAGGGAGATTCTTGCCTTGATTGAGGGCCAAGGCCTTGAAAAAAAATTAAGATCTAGGTAGGCATTTTTCAGAGCTTGTGAATGGACTCCTGTGCCCAGCAGGTGCCAGACCTACACCCATTAGGAAGCTGTGTGGAAAGCTCCTCATTCTGTCCTGGCAGAGTGAGCATCCAAGGGGCTGTGAGGGGCACAGAGCTCACATTGCACGCTGTACCTGAGCAGGGCATCTTCTGACCAAGTCCTGGGGAATCAGGGCCAGCCAAAGACACTGAGAGGGCCCCACAAGCAGCCTCTGCCAGGACACTGAGCACCTTTCAGGAAGAATTGCTCAGCTCTTGTGCCTTGATTTGGGGACACCAGCTAAGAGAGGAGCAGGGCTCAGCCTGCGCTGTACATGCAGGCTCCAGCCGTGTCTACAGGTAGTGGAATACCTGCCCTGTTTCCCCCCGCCCCCAAAATTTCCTGTTCAAACCCTTTCTTTTCAGCCATAATTCTCATCCTCCCTGCTGTAGAGGGGAGCCTAGAGAAGGTACCAAAATCAAGGCTGCAACACAGTAGAAAGAGGGTAGAAGGACTATGAAGTTTCCCCTGGAAAACTTCCCACTCCTTCAACTTTCTTACCACCAAACCCATTGCAAGAGGGTTTTGAGGGGAAAACTTGTCATCACTCCAAAGTGAGGTGCTTCAGAGGCCAGTCCTAAATGTCTCACCCAGGTATTGGTTAAATGAAAAAGGAGGTCCTGGTGGCAGAACCAAGATATCAGTTGGTTATTATTTCTTCTCACTTTGGGGTGATCTTGTCTCTGTCTTTACATTTTGAAGTGCTAATTATTCTTTTGCTTTCCCTTGAAGTGTTCATGGATCAAATAGGATTGTCTCTCCCCTTGGCCATGGTTTCTGTACCCTGGGATGGACAGGACACAAAGGAGGAGGGCAGAAGTGTTTTGCAAACTTGCCCATGGGTACTGTGGCTGATTCCTCCTACAGGGCAAAAAGAGACGAAGGAGAGAAATTAAAGCTATTAGTATCAAACAGTTAAGGGCTGTGGCTGTATTTGGGGAAAAAATAAGTGGTATTAATTGGGAAAAACATTAGCAGATCATAAAATAATAGCTTTAAAAGAAATGAGGAATGGAAGCTAATTACAGACTGTGTGACATTGGTTTTATGCTGGTACTTGTGCTGATGGACTTGGAAGTTGCTTGACTGCTCCAGTTCATTTTGGTGTGCAGGAAAGCACTGATGGATGAGGGGGATGCAGGAGTAGCAGCCAGGGATTTTTTTGCTTCATCATTGAATCATAACATAATTCACATTGGAAGTGACCTCAGGAAGTCTCTGGTCGAGCTCTCTCTCTGAGGAACAGAGCTCAGTGCTGCTAGGGCAGGTTTCTCAGTTCAGTAAACCTTTGAATGTTGACACGGTTAGTGACTTTGGAGTTGGATCTCTGGTCCAGTATTTGACTATCCTTCATGTGGGAAGTTTCTTTCTCTTATAAGTAATCACAGTTTTCTTTGATGCAACTTGTCTGTCACTCCTTATGTCTATTGGCCTTTTGTCTTTCGCAGTACCCCAAGAAGAGTCTGGCTCCATCTTCTCTAGCTCTCTCCACCAAGCATCCCTGGCATGGATAAGGGTGTCTGTGCAAAAGATGTGCAAGCACAGGACACCGGGGGGAGCTGTCAGCATAAGCATAAAGGAACATGACTTGTGATACTCCCCACTCTCCAGGTGTAAATACACAAACAAGAAAAGAACAACAAAAACAAACTAACAACCTGTGGTGAAGCATTATATTTTCCTTCAAATTACTATTAGTTTTCTGAAAATACTCGTGGGAAGTAGAAGGGCCATAATACTAGTTTGTGTGCTCTAGAGGCAGGGCTAATAGCTGGAGGGTGATTGCTGCCCATGAAAGTGAGAGCAAAAAATAACCTAGGGAGTGTCCAACAGTACATAAGTGGTACTTCATGCCGTCAGCTCTGCCAGCCTCAGGGCAGGGCACAGAGCATCCCATGAGCAGTGAAGGGGTGACAGTCTCTCAAGCAGCTGGCAAGTTTGGGACAGGACACATACAAGGGAGGGCTCATTCCAGGTGTGAGGTCCTGTCAGTTGACAGGCAGTGGCTTAGGGACTCTACAACCCTCTCGGTTCTGGGCGTGAAGCAGGAAGCAGGGGAGTTTCTGCTAGAGGTGACCCTGGCTATAAAGGAGCTGTATGCACACAGCAGGGAGTGCTCCAAAGATCAGTTCCCAACGGCAGCAGGATTTGAAACATCCAATTACTGAATTTACTTGTCGTGTCCCTAGTCACATTTTGGCTGAAATTCAATGAGACATTTAAATTTGGCAGGACAGGGACTCAGGAGCATACACAAGATCGACTAGGAAGAACAGCTTGCTTTTGTGTCACCCCACTGTTTCTGAGACATGTCAGATCACGTCTAACCCTGTGCCAGGTTTTCACCTTCCCTCCCCTCCCCGAGATCTGTGTCACTGTTGTTTTAAGTGGCAATCTTCTCCAAAATGACTGTGAACCAGGGGATGGGTTTCACCCTTCAGACAGCCTTACTGTGGTAGTAATTCCCTTCAGACTACATTACTGCACATTCTGCTTCCTCAGGTCCTGACACGGGGGACAACACGCTTCTTCACACAGTGACGTTAGTAATGTCACAAGCCCCGGAAAGTATGACTTGATTTCTCTGTGGGATGTGAAGTGGCTGCTCACCTCACAAAAAAAGGAAGGCTATGGCGGGGTTTACTCACAAAACCCTTCCTCTTTTCACTTTTTAACTTTTAGAAGGGCTTTTCCCGTTATCAAAACCGCTTGGCAGGAGGCGGCACGCCCCGCTGGGTCGCACAGGGGGGTGCCGGCCGTGTTTCGGGGCCGGGTGGCGGTGCCGCCTGCAGAGGTCCCCCTCGCCTAAGCTTTGAGCGCCGGGCGG
>WBMY01010257.1:0-87596 GCA_013397315.1 Donacobius atricapilla | reverse complement strand
CGTCCCGCTGTGGGGCCGGGAGAGGGCGGGGGGGGAGCCTCGATCGGGGCAAGTCCCCGGCCCGGAGTAAGCGGCTTGATCTCGGGCTGGTGCGAAGGAAATGGGGGAGCCCGTCTTCCCCACGAGCCGTTTTAGAGCACAAATGGAAAGGAACGACAGGGGTGGATCAACACCTCCAGCCACCTCATCACCCTGCGTGGGGTCCCAGGAAGCATTTCTCATAGCGGGGGAGAAAGGCGGGGGTGTGACCATTCCAAATGTCCGGAACCAGTACGTTGTCTCTCCTCTTAGCACAACCGCGGGACCCTCTCGTCCTCCCACTCCTGGTGGATTTTAGGGGTTCCCTGGGATTTGCTGGGGCTAGGGAACCAGTCTGTGCTGATGGCTCCCCAGCCAGACCGCCGGGATTCCCTTGGGAACAGAGTTCTCCAGTAGCATCTCCAGAACATCTGAACGTATTTAATCTTTTACATTCCAGTATTTTATTTTCTACTCCAAGAAATCCAGGAGGACTCAAACTCCCTGTGAAAAACAGTAGGGACGTGCCTGTCCCATCTCCAGGCAAGGCTAGAGCTTGATTTTTATCAATTCATAGTTTTAAAACCCCTTAAATACTCCGATAAATGCCATCCGCAGATGGCCTCTGGAGGGCAGGGAGGTGGGACGGAGCCGGTCGGGGGCATTTCAGGCCTCCTGGCCGTGTCCGGGTCTGTGGATGACAGAGATTTAGCAGCTCGCGGACCCTCCCTGCTCCGTCCCAGTTCCGGGAGAGGCAAGGCCGGGCAAGCGGGGAAGACCAGGGGATCAGCGCATCCCCGGCCTGTTCAGAGGCTCTCTGTCCCCTAGGTCACATTCCTTTTGGCACAAGGAGCAGCCACCGCGTTCTCTCCAGTCGCCCCAGTTCCAGGGAAGGGGATGGACAGGGGCACGGGTGGCCGCGGAGATGAGCCCGGGACAGCGCGCTGCGCGCTCAGCAGGCGGGGGCAGACGGCGCCCGGTCCGTGCAGCTGCGCCCGGAGGCGGCTGGAAATAGCGCACAGCGCTGGGTTCCCCTGTCACCTCTGGGCCCCGCGGGGCTGCTCTGGGGGTGTCGAGACCCGAGGTGATGCCCATCTCACCCTGGCCTCGGGCATTCTTCTCTACCCCCGGGAGTGAAGCCGCGGAGGGTCCGCCGCAAGAGTTCTCCCTGCCCTGCAACTGCACTCCGGATTCGGGGCTTCACAAAACTTTGGTTGGTTGGTTGGTTGGTTGGCGGGGGTACAAACAACACAGCCACCCAGGACTGTGACAGCCGAGCCGCACTGGCTCCTCCGAGACCTGTAATATCTCTGCTGCTCCCCGCACGCCTGAATAATTCACCAGGCTGCCAAATGCAAGCAATGTTTGTGGCAGCTATGAAAGAGCCGGGGAGGCGAAGGCTCATTTTTGGGGGGCAGGAGGAGGTGTGGGGAATCAATTGAAACTTAATAAAGGGAGTGGGGGGGGAAGAATGGCGGAAATAAGGCAGGCAACTTCTTCTAATAACAACTTGGTGTTAATAATTCAGGAGCAGTCATTGGATTATAGCGCAATATCCGAAGTACACGTTGCTGGCACTGTGCGGGTGGATAATGTAATCGGAGCTCATTTTGCCTTCCAATAAGTTACAGCAGCAAAAGTTTCCTGTTAAAGCAGTTATTTGTATTTCTTTTTGAAGGTGATTCCCCTTCCAACAACTGCAGTAAGAAAATTAATTAAAAACTAATATTTCCATCCATTGCAAGAGCAGCACCAAGATGCAAAGCCAGAGTTTGACTGTGATCTCTTCCAATTTTCAGTGCTCTGAGGCTGCTCCTCCTTCTCACTTCTTTCTTTCAGTTTCTCTGTTTTTTCATCCCTCCTTTTTTTCATCCCACTCCACCTGGCCTCTCAGGAGCCCTCCAAGCTCAGAGAAGTGCTGTTGTAAAGAAGACTATCCCTAAAATACATCTCTTCATGTTAGACTTGCCATGTTTGTTCCTCTTGTCACTCTCAGGTCCTGTTACGAAAGGGTAGCAGCTAGAGGTAGGGTCAACTAACAGTTCACTTGTCTTTCACACATGAGGTGAGTTTGCAAGGTGTCAGATGAATCTTCTTCTTTTTATTCCAAACTACAGCAGCATTTAGCAACAGACACATCCCCCAGACCCAGCCAGGGTATTGCAGCTTTCCTCTTCTCTATTTCCCTGCTTCTCTCACCAAACGCCAGGCTATACCCTTGCCTTCTTGTGGCCTCCATCTCCAGCCGGGGTTCAAAAGATGAGTCTCAAACCTCTCCCAGCCTCTGCTGCTGGACACTGCAGCAGCACTGCTGGATTCACTGCACTGCTCTCCAGTGTCAAGCTGCTCTCTGCATCCTCGGACCTGCCTCATAAAGGAACCTTTCCCCAGCAGCTTGACCATGACCAGCAGACATTTCTTATGACAGGCTTTACACATATGTTTGTTCTATTCTGCTTTCAGGAACCATAGACACATTCCTCAGATGGTCATGTTTCAGGCAGGGCTCCTTCTACGGGTACTTTTAGCATCCTGTAATGGTGACTGGCATTTCCCATCCTGCATAATGGCTGTTGTCATCTTGCAGCATTTCTGTACTGATCGCTGTCAGATCTGGCTGTCTCCCTGTCTCCAGTGCTGCATGGAGGTACGATGGTGAAAGAGAGAAAAGAGTTTCCTGGAGGAAGCTGGAGTGAAAAAAATCTCTCCTGTTAGGCACTTTCCTGATTCCCACTCTTCAGACTCTGAACTCTGAGGTTTAATATCACTAGAAAAATCTCTCTTATGATTCTACCTCTGAGCATCCTGGGGTCCTGCCCACTTCCCTTCTCTATTTTGTTCAGTTTGTGACATCTCTTGGCACCAAATTCCTATGTCCTCCCACCTGGCACCCAGGACTCTTTTTCAGCTGGTGTACAATATCTTGTGACTTGTGGAACTTCACAGCCTGGACTTTTTCTTCTGGGCACAGAGTAAAGCCTGTGTAGTGAACAGCCTCAAGATTTCTTCCATTTTTTCTGCTTGAAATCTCCTTGGGGTCCCCTTAGCTCTGTTGTTTTTTACAGGTGTGCAAAGCAGGTTTTCACTAATGCCAAATATGCAGCAACAGTGGGTCTGGATTCTGCTTGCGCATGTAAAAACCAGTCAGGTTCTCTGTCCTTGCCTGCGCTGGTGTTACAACTTAACAAAGACCTGCCAGTGCTCCTCAGTGAGAGCTAAGAGGATGAGCAAGGGAGGTATTAAGGCTGTACACAGCAGAAATAACCTGGTCTGCGGTGAGCAAAGGGGGTGGCTGGTTCTTGTGGGCATCCCTCACCCTCATGAGAGACTGGAATTGGTGGCGCCTGAGGGGTCTCTGGCTGGGGAGCCGCCACTTAGAGGAGGGGCACCGAGGGCAGACGTGGAGGGGCTAGCTCGGTCTGTCCCAGGGCACAGGTTAACTTCCCAGAAGCAGTCCCACTCTCTCTCTCTTTAAATCCTGGGATTTTCTGCTTGGAAAACTATGTTCCTGCTCCTGCCTCCTTTTGGACTCTCAGTGAAGCAATGGGCGTTGAAAGTCTCCTGTGCCCTGTGAACCTATTGCCAAAGTCCACATGGACCTTTATTAGCGAAAGGAGTGTTTGTGAATCTTGGAGTACGTGGACTCCAAGGACAGGAGAGAAAAACGATTTTAATTTCCCAATGCTAAATAAACACTTGTTGACTGGTAATGCAATGTAAAAATCATAGAAGGTATGATTTTTTTTACCGAGATGTGTACAGATCCCTAAATGGTGACCTCATTACATATGAGGAGTATAGGCAGTGGGTGAGAAGGTGTGAAGTCCAGCCGTGGATCACCTGTGCCCCCCATGGCTATGGGGCAGTTGCAATGCTGTGGGTGCACCAGGGCCTCTCTTCTCTTTGGTCTTTGTCCTTTTGCCCTGTACATGTGTGCAGTCTGCAATCTCACCAGCTCAGCCTAGTGGAGCTGGGCACACTGTGCTGCAAGAACATGACCTTTTGCTCTGAAGATGGCAACAGCCTTGTGCTGGCAGCAGAACAACATACCCAGTACAAATAGAATCATTCTGATAATAAATCACCATCCATAATAAGAAGACATCGTTAATAATAAGTCATCCAGGGGCCTCTTGAGACCAGAGTACAGCTTACTGTAAAAATAGATAGGAAACATGGTGTGATCATTACAAGCAAGATAACAAATAAAACAGAAAATGACTTTTATAGGCATTTAGCTCTTCTCTCCTTTCCCCAGCTTCCAGCCAGTTCTGTTTTCAGTCAGGATGGCTATGATTTAAGTTTGGTCACAAACACAGACTGGATTTTTGCAGATGCAGAGCCCTGGGTTTACTGCACCTGTGAGCCGGCCAGATCACTACCTGCAAAGGAGCTGCCTGGCAAAAATCCGTCCTTTTTTCCCCTTCTGCTCACAGTGTGATCCCTTAGTTATCCTGATTTCTCCAAAAGTGATGGATATAGGCTACCTGGCTATGATACAGAGAAGCCAACTGAGGCCTTGCCCATAGATATCAGCTCTTTCTGTATCCCCTTGGTTGGCAGGATTTGTTGCCCAGCTCCCATGGCTTTGTTTTGGCTCAGCTGATGGGGTAACTTCAACAACCAGAGGATAGTGAGGGGCAAACACATGGCAAAATGTGAGCTTTGAAATGAATGAATGTTTGCATCGAGAGCTCACCAGACCCAGGAATATTTTCACACATAAACTCCCTGGCAGCAAAAGACTCACGAAAATTGCTTCATGCACAGAAGCAAAGGGAATCTCACACATTTGTTTAAGGACAAATTTGCAAGTCACCCTTGAACTGTTCTGTCAGCTCTAATCTGCTTGGGATATCAGTGCTGCTTCCTTGCAGCAGAGAGGAAAGAGGCTAGGGCTGTTCAAATCTTTCTTGGTTTCTCCCCTTGTTTGCATTTGCCAGGCAAACAATAGCAGATGTTATATAGTCAGTTCAGTTTGCTAGTAGTCCCATTATGCTCTATTTATGTTTCACTTTATTGGCTTTTTTTTTTTATTTTCCTATTATTGTTTCACTCTGGGGGAGGCAGAGGATATAATATATTCATCTTTATTATACAAAATCTGTGTGAAGCATTTAATAAAATGCTGTTTCCACACAGCTAGGAATATTACTGTTAGCTGTTCTTAAGTTAATGCTCCTATTAAAAAATGTTTGATGGTTGCAGTGACTGGAACTTGTGTGGACAAAAAGCACACACACCACTAAATAAGGCACTCATAGCAATTCAGAGATTTCCTGATGCCTTGTGGAAAACTTCTGTTTAGCCAGATTTCTGCTTATTTAACATATTTCCAGCATTGTTCTTCCCTAGTTTTATTATTAGTTGTGTTTGAATGGAAAATGAGTTTTACCTTTTCTCCTCAAAACTTTCTCCTGAGATTGGAGGGGTCAAGTCTGTCCCCCATCCCCAGGTCTCTTTCCCAAGCAAGAATTTTGGCAGAGTTAGGGCAAAGGCAAGTGGGGAAGGACACTGATAGGAAGACAGTCATGGTTGCTCTCGGAACCTGGACCAACTTGTGTCATGCTCAAGGTGCTTTCCTGTCCCAAAGATGCTGATTCACACCCAAAAATGTCTGCATGAGGTAGGCCAGGCTTGTTCTGCTTTACAAGTTGGTGGTCAGGGGCAGAGGGTCTATGCTTGCTCATGGACATGGAGCAGGGCAGTTTTTGAGACCTCCATGTCAGGGCACTTGGCTGTACCAGGAGCAGGGTGGTTCTCTGTGCACCAGGAGCACAGGAGACAGTGCTTTTTCTGGGGGTACTCAGGGGATCATGCAGAATAGCAGTGAAAAGTCAATGGTACTGCATCAGGTGAGAAGAGACAAGCAACAGAGAAGAATCTCTTCCTGAGAAACAAGAAGCTATTTTCAGAAAGATCTTTTAGAAAAGACTTTCCCTAAATTATAACTTTCCAGGAAAGACTCAGACATTCGCACCCAAGACAACAGTGACTCAGAGCGTCTGCTTTTAGACCCAGAGCTCAGTCAAACACACAGCTTAATACCACGCTAATCCCCAGCATAGGCAGGGGTCTGACATGGACATGTGGGTCTGTGAATCCTCTCAGAATCAGATGCTTTATCCCTTGGAGGAGCTGATCCATATAGCCACTGGATGTGAGAGGCTGAGGAAGGACATACAGGGTTTAATGAAATTCTGCCTAGCCCCATATCCTGACTCCATTGCTGCTGCTGCTGCTGGTCATCCTGAGAGAGCAAAAGACCCAATTATATTATTTATAATTATGTATATGATTATCATAGAAACTTTAGTAAGTATATGTCATGCTTCCCAGGGATACTTTTCTAGCCCTCATCTGATTGTGGTTCAGAGTGTCCTGAGCCAGAAGTGATACCTTCATGTCTTATAGCCCCAGATAGATTGTTCTTGCATGAATGCATCTAACCACTTGTTCTACCCATGTAATCTTTTGGCATCATGATATCCCAGGGCAATGAGTTTCATGGCTGATCCACCAGCTATGCAGATTGAGATCTTCCTTTAGTTTGTTATGAATCTGCCACCTTATAACTCCACATCTGCTCGCACTTGTTCAGGAAGAGGTGGCACACAATCCTTGCTCAGCCACTCCTCAGCCTGTCGGACAGCAGAGAAGTTCTTTGGTAGACCCTGTCAGCCTACATGGAGCTGGAGTGGGAGAGGTGAATCTCCTGTCATTCAGGACTGAGTAATCAATGGAGAAGACCAAGGAAAGTCAAGATTCACCTCACAGGGAGGACGACATCCATGGTGTGGCGGGCAATGGGGCAGCCTGCGGTGTCCCTGGTTGAGCAAACACCTGAGGAAGGTGTTGGACCAACATCATCAGCTGGAGGAAGTGTCTTGGCTGATACATGGGGTTGATAGAAGACAGCTGTCAATGTGAAGGGTTGGCTACTGGGGCCGCAGTGGTGGAACACAAACGGTGGGGAGGTAGGTCATCTCAGTCAGCCAAAATCTCCAGAGCTTCCTGAGTAGTCAGGAGAAAGCAGACCAGGAGTTTGGGGCTCACACATCCCCTCTTGGAATGAACCTAAGCTGGGCATCACTGCATTGAACAGAGAGCACCACTGGCAGCACCCAAGACAGCACTGTGTGGACAAAAGACTGTGCCTCAGCCTGACCCCACCATGGCCTGCAATGCTCTGGGTTTGTCCCTTTGCCCACTCATGTTTTGGTGCCCTTGTGTACCCCACTTTCTCAGGGCTGGGGGGGGCTTTGCAGCTGTAAAATTAAATCCAAGGGACATTTTGGCCCTGCTATGAAGTTATCATGCTTTGGGAGGTTATACCAGAAGTGTAAGGACAAGTGTACTCAGCTTTCCTAAGGTTTTTCTCTAGACATGGCACTGTTGGGGAGGGAGAGGAGTTGGGAGAGGACATGCCTGCTGTCAGAGCAGTCATTTCATGACATTGCACTCTCCAGCCAAGAGTACCTGAGAGACAGAAAGAGCTTGGTAAGCTTGAGAAAGTGGAAGTGTTTTACAAAAGCACCATAAACATCTGCTGAGAGGTACCTGGGAACGTGACTGTGAGAGAGAATGAGGAGGTGAAGGAGGGAAGAAAAACAGGTCTTTAAAACAGATTAAAGCCACCAGCCCTGTGGGGGTGATGTGAAAGGCTCAATGGCACTGTGGGGGACACAAACCCTGCCAGGCTGAGGAGAAAGCCTCTGGGGAGACTTCCTGAGGCTTTTGCAATGCGATAGGAGTAAGGAAAGAGCCAGATTTGCTTGAAATACTTCATTTTAATTGCAGAAGACTGCCTGCCGTCTCCCGGCTGCCTTGCTGGGATATGTTTCTGTCTCAATCATACGCATGTGACTTTTGGACTGGTGAATTGTGCTACCGATGGGCAAGGACCAAAATGTCCTTGCTGTAGGTATTTCTGCCTGTTCAGACAGTCCTCTAGGGCTCAAACCCTGACCATTGCCCCACTGGGAAGCCTCTTCGGGTCACCCAGTCTCACTGCTTCACTGGGTTTTTGCAAGTTTTTTAACATTTTACTCAAAATGTCACTTGGGGATAGTTCAACTTGCACATGTGGGTTTTCTCATCTGAGATTTGTGGCAACGGAGATACTCAGAGATACCCTTGAAGGTGAGTGAATGTTTAGAACAAACCACAGAAGGCAAGGGACAAGGATAACCCACCCTTTATTTCACTGGTTTAAGTATTCTCTCATGATTTTGAACCTGCTTCCCAGTTTTTTTGGCTGCTTGGTGTTGACAGCACAGAAACATAGCATGGGTTTCCCGCCAGGATCCAGAGTTCTAGTGATTTTCTCAAATCCCTCAGTCTCCAGAAGCCATTACACAAAATAACTTTATTTCCTGCGACCTCCCATTTCAGTTGCTGATCTGCAGTGCTGTAACACACAGCTCCCAAGGCTGCAACCCAAGGGGCACCTTCCAAACCCCATCTGTCTGCTGAGCACCTTCCAAATGAACTGTGGGTTCAGCTGTATTTCAAGTGCTCCTTGTTGATGAAGAGTGAAGTATGCAGGGAGCAAATCTGCATGCTCTGGAGGCAAAAATGTGGTGCAGATGTTTTACTCCACAACTTAGGTTGGGAAGACCTAGAAGAACCCATGTGCTTATCCAGCCCTTCATCCTATAATGGTAATCAGTTGTACTGGGATTGGTGTGAAATACTGCACTTTTCCCAGGAAGTGGTCTCCATTGCTTTAGGTGAGGACCCTGAGACAGAGAGGTGATGAGTGATATCGGTTTTCCCTTTGTGCTCTTTCCCCAGCTCTTGGTTATTTTGAAAGCTGTTATGCTAAAAACTTCTCCTCACAGTAATCTCTCAGCTCAGTTTCCCACAGCCAGCACTGGATAATCTTTCGCCATCACCTAACTTATACCCCAGACCTTAAACTGCAATGCTGAAATAGTCCAACTGAGACAGCTCTACACTGCTGTACTCCTTTCCACCAGTTCAAAACCTGCCCAGAAATGAGTGACAAATATCCCTTGTGGGGCCTGAGGCAGGAGCTGTCTCAGCTCTATCCATGCTGGTCTCCTGGTGTGGGATGGCCACCTTCTCCTGGACCTCAAGCTGTGTTGCCCTGGGCTCCCTCATGGAGCAATGCCAGTTGGGATTTGCAGACTTACCTGTCTGATCCTCCCTGGTAATGTAGTTCAGAGGAGGGATGTTGCCCTGGCCGTGGGGCCATGAAGAGCAGGAGTTGTGGCGGTGGGGGATACTCCCTATCCCACGCAGAAATAACTCTGGGGTGTGGAGTGTCAGGGGCGGGCAAGCATTGCAGGCAGCCCCTTACCATGGCATCACTGCATGGGAACAGATCCCTCCCCATCCCACAAAACTTCTCTCCCCTCCCCAGGAAGGTTCTTTCCTTTTCCCTCCCTGTTGGAGAGTTGGGCCGATGTGCACTTGCTGAGCCCTGGCTGCTTGCTGTCTCTGCTGCCATTTGCTCTGGGAACAGCCCATGGCACCGGCACCGCGCTCTGCTGTCTGTCTCGACGTCTCTTTAATCCTGTTTCCCTGGTTTCGCATGGCAGCGGCCCATGTTTGCTTGTGCAAAGCCTTCCTCTGGATTGCTGGCAGCCGTGCTTCCAAACCCAGCTTGCCGTTTTCCCCAGAGTGGTGGGATTGATTGGCTCCAGCCGGAATGGGCATGGCTCTCCGCTGCTTGGACTGAAATGCAACCATCTGTTACACCTCTAGTTAAAAGTACATAAAGTTGAGCATTTGCGTGTAGACAATTCCACCCCTGATACGCTTTCCACCACACATCCCTCTCACGCTTTGGCAGGATCTTGCACCGCAATGGGCCCAGTACAGGCAAAACCAGCATTTCAGCTCTGCTGGAGCCAAGCAGCATGGAGATGGTGGGGGTATAAATCAGCCTTTCCTTCTTCTGCTGTAGCAGACCACCTTCAATTTTGCAGTGTGTTGTGCCCCAGGTTTTCCCCTGGCCGTGGCTGGTCCTGCTACCTGCTCTGCACTGGGAAACCCTGTCCAGGCTGGCAGCCAGGCTGCCTTGTGCCTGCTGCACCACCAATTCAGGTGGAAATGGCAATGCATTGCTGAGCCTCAGTCGGGCGTTCCCATTGAGGGAAGGTACTGAGGATAAACAGACAGCAGGCATGTGGGAAGGTGGGACCAGCATACGAGATAGCCCAGAGGGTGGGAGGTGAGCAATGCATCTGCGCATTGTCTGTATGGACCTGCACCTGCAAAAGCCTGGACAGCCCACCTGCCTGCTCTCTGCCCCAAAACTGCCAGCCTGGCCTTGTGCTGTCCATTCCCTGTCTACATGGACCTGTGCAGCTTTGCCAGAAAGGGAAGGCAGGGAGTGGGCTGAGAACACTGCTGAGCCACTGCCTCCTCCCTGAAAATGCTGGGCACAAGAAGACACTGCTATGGTTATAAGGAGATTTCCAGGGGCAGAAGAATTCTGGTTTCTCCAGTGTTGCTTCCCAGTTCCCTCCTTCCACAGCTTTGAGACTTCCCTTCCCTGAAAGCTACAGAGAGAGACTGCTGGGGCATAAAGCTGTTTGCCATGCTGCACTCCAGCAGCAGCCACTTTACATCTGCCCAGCCTGCCTCAAACTCCTTGCTGTGACTTTCCATGCCCACTGGCAAGTCCATGCTCAGAGATCCACAAAAGCATCTAACAGACTTCTACTGGGGCCTGGGAGCAGTATCCAGCCTATGCTGGATGTGGGTGGGCAGGGAGAGCTTTAGCACCTGTAGGGTGAAAGAAAGCCTAAATGCGTGCAGCAACAGCCACAGTTATTGCCATTGCTGAGGTACCAGATATCCCAGCTCAAATCATCCCCTGTTCCTGCTTCTCTCCAAGGAAGCTGTGGTTGCACTGATAAGGCAGAGAAGAAGAGGAGAAATAGAGGCACTGGGGTGGGAAATGGCCCTGCCAAGAGAGCAGATCAGAGTCAAAGCAAGGAATTAGTTTGCTCCAGACCATCTATACCACTGTATCACTGCACCATTTGTTTGACTGTCTATTTTCACAAAAACACATGGCTGCATAGCTGGGATGGGGCAGCTCCTTTTGGAAATACTCAGGACAGAGAGAAAGCAAATCTCCCAGCCTGCTGAGGTTCACAAGTAGTCAGTGACAAAAGGACCCTCAAAGTGCAGCAGCATCCCCTGTCAGTGTCAGTAACTCCGTGGAAATGCTGGTCTCTTAATACTTTCACCTGAGCCATAGCTCAGATGAAGTAAGAAGGATGTCACCTTTGCAACATTCGCATGAGTGATGTCCCAAGGAGCCAATGGATATGGGGTAGCCAAATCTTTTTCCAGGTCCCTTCTGAATTACAGGGATTACAGGTCCCTCCTGGATTATACCAGAGGGACCGGTGGTGATATATCAGCCATGCCTGACCTTGCTCATCTTTGTGAAGTAGTGACGGGGGTGGGAGGAGGGAAAGGCTAAATGCACATCCCAGAGGCCAGGGTGGTGCTGAAAGCTGAGAGGAGACCTGGGGGCTGGGGGAGAAGAAGAGACATCTGAGCTCAACACAGGGACAGCAGATGGATTGGAAGGAGCATAACCTCATGGCAATGCATGCTCTGGTCCCTGCAGCTGGCATTAAGGGTCAATTATTTTCAGTGTAACAACTCATTTCTAACTGGAAAGAGAGTGACCTGATGACACTGATAGAGCCTGCTGACGTCCATCTCCCTGCTATGGGAGAAGACAGCAGCACAAGTCTTGAGCTTTGCTTGATGTGTGATCACAGACCACAGTGCCCGATTCCCTTCCAGACCTGCCGGTGGGCCAAATCCAGCACTCCCAGACCTGCAAAGGAAGTGCTCCTGCACAATGAGTTTTGAGGGGGCAGCAGTGTGGTGTCATTGATGAGCCTGCATTTGACACTCATACCTTTTAAGAGCTCTAGGAAATGTCATCTCTCTTTCAACCCATCCATATCAGCTGGGTTTGGATCCTCTGTCCCAATCCAGGTCAGAGCCACTTCATCAACAGGGGCTGGGGCAGGACCCTGCATGGTGGGGGGCTGGATGCCAGCCCCAGTCCCTCGCCTATAAGTGTATGCACACCTGGATACCGTTTCTTTTGGGAAAAGACCTCCTTAAGGCCAGAGGGCTTCCCCACGGTAAGGTGCAGCCTAGCAAGGCAGCAGGGTGCGCATCAGCCCTGCTTAGAGGATGCAAGGCAGGGTTGGGGTGCTGTCTTTGCTGTGAAGCATGAGTCACCCATCTGCAGAAGGCCAATGCTGTGCATGGTGCTCCAGCATGAGCCTCCCTTTTATGCCAGCGCTGCTTAAGTTAACCCCTGGAGCAATAGTCTTGATTTTACAGATGCAGACAGCATCAAAGTAACTTTCAGGAAAAGCATCTCCCTCCTGCAAGCTTAACAACCTTCCTGGTGGGAAGATCATCCCCCAAGGGCTATGATGGACAGCCCTGGCACCCTGACTTTGGCTGTACTACAGTCTGGGGCATATGACAACCAAGGCACAGTCAGTGCCAGGGTCAATCACTGCCTTACTGTGTTTCCCCATGCTGTTCTGAGCAGTGGCTGAGTTCAGGAGCTCTGCTTGGGAAGGGGTCCAGCCCACTGACATGAGTCAAACCCCCCCAGCTTGTACCATCCACGTCTGGGAGTTAAGTGATACCCTGCACTGTGCCAGGTCCTTGACCCGGGAGGAATTGTTTGTGCTGTCAGAGTGCTCTGGCCACTCGACTCAGGGGGCAGCCTGCTGGGAAGGGAATCCACAGCACAGCTTGGGGCAGTTTGGTGTGTCTCTTTTGATCATCCCTCTGATCATCCCTCTCTGCTGCAGCCACATGACACTGGTGAGGTTCATATGATTCACCTGGCCCACGGTGTGAGGAGGTGGGCACTAATGGGGGAGAATGCTGAAGTAGAGCACCCCCTGAGCTGTCTCCTGCCAAGGTACAACATGGTCCCAGCTTGGTCCCACAGACTGAGACCCGTGGTCACCAGCGCATCCCACCATGCCAGAGCAGGTAAACGCAGCAGTGGATTGGATGACCACCTAAATCACAGCAGGACTATTCTGGAGTCTACTCCACCCAGGATCGTAGGAAGAGTATACATGAAGCCAGAAAGGGGACAATAAGGAACAGACAAAAAGATCCCAGAAAGGCACAGGGTGAAAATAACAAGACCAGATGGCAGAGGAAAGGGAGTTAGACCTTCAGGGGCTGGGTGTGAAAGGATCTCAAAGGGAGCGGAGACAGGTCCTGTCAGTCCCAAACCCAGACAAAGGAGATGATGACAAGCAGATATTTTAGCTGATGGCCTGAGGCCATCCTGCCTGATGCACTCAAGTCTCCTAAACTATGCAAAATTCAGCTTGGGATTGGGAGTTAGGTTGGAAAGCCAAGGTGATGAGATGAAGGGCTGGTCCCAGAGCAGCACCATGAATGAGCCAAGTGCTATGAGGCATGGGGCTATAGGGCACTGCCACCTCCAAGGGAATCACATTTCCAACACTGTTTGGTGCAGATTCGTTGCTGGGGTCTTCTCTGTTTTTGCAATGATGGGAATACGAGCTTCAGTGTTGTGTCCCAGTGAGGGGATCCTAGCAGACACCTGCAGGGGATGCTCCAGGAGCTGGGGTCCTCAGCTCACTCACCTACAAATCCGGCTTATGTGGGACTGCTGCTTTCTGAAGGTGCACCTCTCTCCTTTTATAAAACAGAAAATAAGTCAGGTCCGTGGTTTTGCTGAGATGCAGGACTTACACCTGCTCATGAGGTGCCTTGGGAACCAGCACAGAAAAAAGTTACTTTTCATCATATTTAAATTTCCATTCTTTTTGTATTTTTGGTGGTGTAGCAAGGGTTGTGTGGGAGTGAGGCACGCCAGGGGAGCTGCTGGAGTGTCCTGTTCTGTGGCACAGCAGTGAGCTGTTGGGTAAAACGACCAGCAAATACCCAAGTATTTCTTCCAAACCCTCTCACTGCTGTCTTCAAGAGACCATGGGAAGATGGTTCTTCTGTGAAAAGGATTCAGGACTCAGTCCACAAAACACCTGCTTTACTTAAAGCACAAGCATAAACTCCTTGAAAGCCAGAGAGATTTAAACACATATGGAGTGAAGCCTGGCCACCAGTATGCTCGTTGAATCAGAATGGAGTCTGTTATATAAGCATAAAAACTGTTTTGCAGACATGGCTGATTTAAATTCATCACCCAAATTCACATGGAGGCACCTTTCTGGATGCTCCAGTAGCCAGAGCAGAGTGGCTGGGTCATGGGAAGCTGCCATTTATAGAAGCCAGACCCTAAGCTGTGCCAGGCAGGCATGGAGCAAACCCAAGAATGTCACACATTATTTGAATTGAGACATCATTGACAGGGAGCAAAAAAACCTCAACAACCCAAAGCTCCTAAATCCACCAAGCCTTAAAATGGCAGGAGCAAACAGCCAAGTGAATTACACCCAGGATGAACTTGGCCCTGTTGCTCCTTCAGCAGTGATTTCTGAGGCAATGTGGATCTGGCATTTTTACCTCCTCTAGCATTTTTATCCTATTTCATTCATTCTATTTATTCCTGATCCTGTTAACTTTATCCTATTGATTCAAATACATTTTCATACTCCCTTATGGTCCCCTTTTGCATCACTTTCAGCTTTTAGGCAAACAGGATGGGCTTTTCCTGTCCTGGAAAAAAAAGTTACCTTGGGAGCTTGCTTCTCCCAAACCCCCCTCCTTGTTCTGGGAGACTGGGATTTATTTATTTATCTTAGTTAAACAAATACCTTCATTTTCATGCAAAATAGGACGTACTTCTGAATGCATACAAAAAAGGTCAAAGGATTTTAACTATTCAAAGGGCAAAATCTGAGCCTGTTGAAGTGATGTTAGTGCAGTTTAGAATGTCTCTGTGAATGGAGTCATCCCTACAGGCTGCAAATATATTAGGAGGTGGAGATTTACATACCTGCCAGCCAGCAGATATATTCAAGCCTTCCATTGCAGAGAGGTCCTGGTGTTACTGCTGACTTCTGCTTTATGTTGGC
This sequence comes from Donacobius atricapilla, assembly GCA_013397315.1. Taxonomy (NCBI): domain Eukaryota; kingdom Metazoa; phylum Chordata; class Aves; order Passeriformes; family Mimidae; genus Donacobius; species Donacobius atricapilla. Next base: position 72,528 of record WBMY01010257.1, on the reverse strand, counting down.
TGCTGGTATAGAAATTGAAATCACATCTCTTGGAGATGCTTGATTTTACTGTTGTCTATTTGTAAAGATACCTTTGGTATTTAGATGTATCTGCAGCTGAATGCTGAACATTTTCAAGGCCCAGAGAGAAGCTCTGGTGTGGATTTGGGGGATATGAACACACTTGTTTTGCTGATGGTCAAAGACAAAGGGTGACAGAGAGGCATGGGCAACTGAAGCAGAGGTTTTCTGCATTAAGTTCCTCAACAGTAGTTTTTGCCCTAGCCCAGTCAAAGGCCTATCTCCAGTGGAACCACAGATACTTGGTGCTGTGGGAGAGGGAGAATGGAGAAAATAGGGAATTGGCGTTTGCAAGAGTCATTATTTTCAACAATACTTTCTTCAGATTTGCCACCTTGACTCTAAGCAAACTGGGGACCTTTAACGCTCATGTCTCAGTGGATCTAGACCTGGAAGCAGTGGGTGTCTCCATGGCTTGGATTCATCAGCTTTCATCACCTCTCAAATTTTCCTTTTGAATAAAATTTGTAGCAGCCCAGACTCCCACTGCTTCCAGATTGCACCTCTGGTCACACTCTTTTGAGATAAAGACCTGTTTTCTGGCACGTACATTTTGTCTGGGAAGAGGAATAAAAGACCTCACCGTAAATAAATACAAACCTCCAAATGGCATGCACAGTGCCTTGTTCAAAGAGCTCGGTCTGTTTGAAATCAGCAGCCCCATAAAATCCAAATGGGTTCAGAAACACTTGGAGTCACGGGATCTCTGCACATGAAGGGCCTGGCTCAGCGGCTGCCCCTCACTGGGGTATCAGAGCTCGTTCCTTGAGCCAGTGAGGCTCCACCGTTCCCCACCTCGCAGCCCGGGGCTGCATCTCGGGACACGTAAATCAGAGCCTTTGCCCTTCGCCGTGGCTCTCGGCAGCAAGGTCGAGGGTCACGAGCTCACCTCTCAAAATAATCCTGGACAATCAGGAAGTGTTTCTCATTTGATGAATTAGGTGTATAAAATCCGTGAAGGGCTCACAAACAGACAGACCTTTTCCTTTCTTCATGGGGATAATATTTCATGATTTGGGGAGGAAAGAGTGCAGAGGGAGGGGGGGAAATAATTAGTAATTTGTGATTAACTCTTTTTATGGGTATTTTGTTTCTTTGTTCTCTGATGCTGCCTGGAGCCGTTTAAAAAATGACTTAACAACAACGACCAAACTAATTGCTCTTTGTAACTAATGACTATGTCAGAACTTGGAAATCAAACCAAAGAGTCTTGGAGAAGTTGCAAGGGAGATGCTGAGCACAGGAGACGAGGTGGAGAGGAATTTCCTCTCCAGTGTCAGATGGATGCTTAGAAAGGGCCCCAAGATAACAGCGATAAAGGGAAAGACAGGAGCCCTCCCTAGAAAGCCAGTGGCTGTTCTCACAGATCTAAGTTGATTAGACTGCCTCTAATGCACCCTTTCCACATGGGCAAAGGTTTTGTTCAGTTGGACAAAGTCTCCAAAGTCTCCACTTCAGCTCAGTCTGACGCATTATTTAAGATCATAGAATCATAGAATTATATAGGTTGGAAAAGACCCTTGAGATGATTGAGCCCAACCACTAACCTAGCACTTCCAAGTCCACCACTAAACCATGTCTGTAAGTGCCTCAACTACATCTTTTAAATACCTCTGGCGATGGTGATTCAACCACTGCCCTGGGCAGCCTGTTCCAATGCTTGACAACCCATTCTGTGAAGAAATTTTTCTCAATCTAAACTCCCCCCAGGCACAGCCTCTTGTCTTGTCATTTCCTACACTGGAGAAGAGACTGAAACCCATGATTAACCTGATCCTATGAGTTTTGGCTTTGGGTTGGTGCAGAGGCTCCCAACAAGAATGTGAGGGCTTTGGTAGAGTTCTGATGCTGTCACTGACACACCAAGGTGAGTCCATCCTCCTAAATGATTTGGAGACGTCTTCCCATGTCGATCCAGTGCATGAATTAAAGACAGAGCAGCACTGACTGCTTCTGGCTTCCTTGAGTTCAGTATTTGCTGCAAAGCGAGGTGCGTTTGGGGCTGTCAGAAGGTGAGCATCAAGGAGTGCAGGTGGAGGGAAGCACAGAGGGATGGGATCCAGGGTAAGGTCTCCTTCCAGTCTCAAAGGCCTCCAACAAGCAGCATGTGTAAATCAGGATATCAGAAGTGACTAGTGCCCAAAGCCTTGCTGTCTCTAATTGGGCCACACATAAAATAGAATTTCAGATTGAAGGCCTTTTGAAGCTATGATTTAGAAAGGCAAATCCATTATGGTATCTGATTATGACACTGACATTAAAAGCACTGCAAACCTCTAATCAATAAAAGTTAATTTATTTAGACCATAAACCAGGAGTTAATTTGAAAGTGGCTGTGGTGGAGCAGCAGCTGAGACTCCAGCCATCCCTTGTATGAGGCTGGTGGGGTGACAGGGACACGTTAGCCAAACTGAAGGTGGAGACCACAGTTCTACAGACTGTGGAGCTCTGCCTGTCCTCTGTCTCAGCCCTGTGCTGACTGCAGACCAAGTAGATCTTATTACAGAAAGATGAGAAGCTGAGTCTCAGATGAGCATTATCTTTGATTTGTCCTACACTGGGGGCTGTCCCTCCTTGGGCATATCAGGATCCCAAATCATGGTGAGAGTAGAGTCCTGTTTCCTGAAATGTTGCCCTCTGAGCACACAGTGGTGTGGCTCAGTCCTCCAGCACGTACTGATGTACATAGTGCCCACACCAGAGACCCCTTGGGTAGATGTGGCCAAAGAGCATCAGGTCTGGAGAGGTCTGGACACAAAGGGCCATAGCAAGTAGCTCTGGTCCAGAGGAGTGATTTACAGCTCCTGGCTCCTACCTAGGGGAGTGCTGAAGTGGAAGAGATTTCCTTAGCCCGTCACTTTTATTTTCCTTGGTTATTGTTTAAAATGCAGAGATTATGGGGTCAAACTTTCCCAGCCAATATTTTTCCTAATGAAAAATGTAGTAGGGTATGAGTCAGTGATCGAATCTATATGGTGAGTGTTCCACACTACAGTGATTTCCACAGACAGAACTTCAATAAATCTTGTTTTCAGAGAAATTATATGAGGCTGATGCTCTATTTTTGCCAGTTTAAGATCACTTTACCCCTCTGCTGTGCTCTGTCCAAGTGGAACTTTCCTCCAGCTGAGCTGAGTCTTTCCTACAGCAATGCAAAGATCCTCATGGCTGCAATGGGAACAGGGCAGGGCAAAGAAGGTGGCCACCAAAGTTCCTTTGGGGCCACCCCATATGGCAGCGTGGTTGTGGGGTCCCTTTTCCAAAGGAGACCAAAGATAGTCCTTAGACTGAACAGTAGCTCTGTCTGTCAGCATTCCAACCTGAGCTCTGGCAACCCTGGAGTAGACAATCACAGGCACTGGGTAGTGCTGCTCCTGCTACAGACTGCATCTGATGTGGGACATGCATCGCCAAGCTGCATTTGGTGAGAGACATCTTTGTCCTTCCACCACACACAGTCCTGCCTCTTGTCAGTATTATTTAATGCTGGAGCTGCCATGGCCTCGGTCAGTGCCCCGTCGTGCTGTGTGCGATGCAATGGCAGCCCTGTCACCCTGCACGTGCATGCCTGCAAACATCCCCAAAGTACTAATGGTATTAGTATTGGTTGGATGGATGGGAGAATCCTTCAATATCCTCTCTCCACTCAAGCCTAGGAGCTTTTTCCTGATTTCTGTCCCAGTCTGGTGTTGCTCATCAGGGAGGCAGATGCATGGGGGCAGCTTGATCCCCATATTGACTGCCCTGCTGTCACATGCCTCCACTTGCTCAGTGGATTCAGTGACAGCCCGTGTACAACCATATTTCACAGCCTGCCCATAGGATCAATATGACATTTCCATTCATCATTAAATATGTCTTCTTTACTTTGTGCTGCATAAATCAACCTTTCAAACGTGGCTCCTGGAGTAAAGAGTTGATCTCAGAGACCACTGACCAAAACGGGGCCTTTTCTAGGTGGCTTCAGAGTTATCATGTACTGCTGGTGTAAATGGTACAAGCTTTGCGAAGAAGCACAGGAATTAGGTGCCCCTTGCAGGTGTTGAGGGAGTTTTAAGCTTCATACTACCCCTGTGCTCTGCCAGTTGCCCAATGCAGGAGGAACACACTGCGATAGCATCTGCTTGCCCCAGGTGTTGGGAAGGTACCAAGACCATTTGGTCTCAGGTTGTGCTGGGTTTTTTACCCCTCAGACTAATCCCAAACCAGTTCGGTGTGAGCAAAGTCAAGGTGCCCAGGCACTGAGCTCAAGCTTGCCCTCAAGATGCTGTTGATCCAGGACAGGTAGTCCTCTATGCTGGGGTGAGGTCATCCCCTGTCATCTGGGGCTGGACCAGGAACCATAGGAGCCATTACTTCCCAAGTTAATCACAATTCCTGCTTCAACCCACCTCCAGATGGGTCTGGAGTAGGCTGGAAACAGCTCCTTTCTCCCTTCTGCATTCCATATAACCCTGGAGAAGCTGGTTTTTGCTCCTGTGCTTCTCCTCCACACATGGATGCCCAGCACCCACACCTGCTTGTGCAGCTGTGGCTCTCATAGTGAGGGGGAGCATGGGATTAGGATTGCTGTGCTGAAATGGTGGGGCAAGACAAAAGTCATCCCATCCCTGGTGACACCCAGGTGCAAGGACGGTGGATACACAGCATCCATAGGATGTCTGGGCAGAAAGGTATGTTCAGACCTCTTCACAGCCATCACAGCCCTTGGTGGCAGCGGAGACAAAGAGCAGAACTTGAAAGGCACACATGGAGCTGCCTCTGCAGCACGTTCTGATCTCCCCCGTGAAGAGTGGAGCCCTCCCCATGTGCTGGCTTTTTGTCAGCTGGTTCCCTTGTCCCTGCCGCACACACACACATTTTAGCACTGTCTGCAAAGGAGTTTGGGAATCGATATTGCAATTGTGTTGTAAGTGAATTAGTTATAGATCAGCTTGGGGTAGGATTAGCTTATAGATCAGCAGGCTGGCAGGTGCGGGGAAGGAGCGCAGGCAGACATGCACGCACACACATCCCCCAGCGAGCTCCTCTACTGCCCAACAAGGAGAGGAGGGTAAATCAGGGCTCTGCAGGACTGGGAATGCTGCCCTACAACGTGCTGCCGTACTCCAGCATTATAGGCAGGAGAATGCTTGCTCCTGGGTTTTGCACATGTTGGGACAGTGGGGCGGGGCTTCAGAAGCAGCAGAGGTGATGCTACAACCCCGTCTTGAATCTACAGATGTGGAATGAGAACTCGTCGACTGGCTCCATACAGTCCTGGCCCCATGGCTTACATCCTTCCTGCAAATGCCCCCACAGCAGGAAGCTGCTGGGGGTCTTTATCCCAACATTTTTGCAAGAAGTGCATAAAAATACCAAAACATACAAACTAGTCCTCAGAGATTTGCTTTTATGTTTTCTCAGAGATTGAAACAAATTGCTCTTTTCTAGTTGCCATCTGCACACCCAGGGTCTTGACTCTTCTAGTGACCTCACATGAAAGCTGTATCCCTACAGAGGGATGGGGAAACTGAGGCACCGATCATAAGATGCTTGCTACAGCCAAAGTGTCTGATTCAGTGTATCCACACAGACTCTCAGCATCAGTCCATGCATGACCAGTCCTGGACTCCACTTTCTTCTGCCCACTTCTTGAAGTCCCACTGAGACCCTTCTCATGACTCCAGGATAGTCTGACTTCTAAAATTAGCCCAGTGCCTGGGTCCATGCTCAGGGGTTTTCCCTTTAAATAATCCCCCTGCCTCCCCTCCCACTTTTGCTTTGACTAAGCATGCTGCAAAAACAACTTGCTTCTAAAATAAGCATCTCCTCTAACTCCCAGTTTAAACCTGAGTAGCTGAGCATGACATTGCGGAGTTGGGATGGCAGCTGTGCCATCTCTCAGGCTACCTTTTGGTGCAATGGCACCTGGAACAGCTGGGGCAAACACACGTGTGGGTTAGGGCAGTGTGGGCTTCAAAGGGGATTGGGGATCTGCTGGGCATGTAGTGGGATTATGGGGTATAAGAGATAGTGTCCCCACAGTAGTACCTGCTGCTGGACAGTCCATCTTCTCTGAAGAGCACGTTTGACATCAGGACGTGCTCATTTGGCGAGATGAAATACAGGCAGACCTCTGAGGAATGCCAGCCCTCTGGGCAAGGGATAGTGAAATGACTTTTCCCTGGCACCCTGTGCTGACTTTCCTAAGTAACCCTGTCTCCATCCTTATTCTCCTTATGTCAATCCATTTTTCAGCTGTGGGGCCAAGTTGCTACAGCTCAGTTTACACTCACAGGATTTGAGCTGGGGCCAGATCCCAAGCTCAGTTTCAGTCATAAATCTGGAGTAGTTCCACTGAAATCGAGGGAGTTAATTCCAGATTTACACCCGGTGGCACTGAGGTGGGACCCAGAGTGTCTCTGGCTTTGGGAGCAAAAGGAGTAAAGTCTATAGAGGATTTATCCTGGCAGGTTGCAATGCTCAACCCCTGGCAGTGCCTGCATATCCCGTGGTTGGAGTTATTAGAGCAAACCTTCTCTGTATTATTTGATATAATCTACTGCTATCCCACCGGGTTTCCCTCAGTCTGCACTCTGGGAATCCGAGTGGAACTAACCCGAATAGGAAGATTACAGGCTCCAAATGGAAATGGTTGCACCAAGCCGCCAAGCGGAGCTCCTTGCACTGAGCAAAGAGGGCGGCTGACAGCCTCAATGACATGCCAGCACATAAAATGCTGGATGATGGATGAATGTCATCCTGCTGGGAAGGGAAAGGGGGGTAGGGAATAGGAGGGTTGGGGGGGGCAAGGAGGGGAGGGAATCTAGCCCAGAGGAGCCAGGGAAGAAGAGCTGGCACCAGAGTTGACGTCTGCACTGATCCTCATCCGTGGGCTGTGATTCATGGGGAGAAGAGATGGCTGAGCTCCTGTCCGCGGGCCCCACCACTTTCTGCATGCTGGATTGAAATTTTACTGCTGCTGGCAGCTCTCTTGCCCACAGCACAGGCACATGCACAGATGTATGCTTTTCTACATGCACACATAGGACACAGAGGAAGAATGTTTAACAGATATGTGTGCAAATGTGTGTATATTTATATAAACATCTCCCCTTGATGCATACGCAAACGTGAGATTTCCTCCAAGACACTTCATTAAAGGCCATCCTCGTCCACACCTTTCACTGTATATTATAGTTAATCCACAAATCACATCTATTAAATGACTAAAGGTTTTCTGCTAGGGTTTTTTCTTTTTTTCGTGTTCCCCAGATGTCAGGGGATGTCAGTGATATGGCTGCATTACTCAGAATATTGCGGTCCTGTCTCCAGAGTGCCCAAGCAGGGGATTTCTCTCTCTGTCTCCTGTTGTATTCCTGACAGCAAAGTAATTTGCTTATATAGATTCTGGCAACAAGAACAACGCAAAGCCTGGATGCTTGACAGTGTTCCATTTTAACTCGAGGTTGAACAGCTTCCATCTGAAGACCTCTGGGATTCTTCTTCCAGGGTTGTTGGCTCCTGGGATTTGCTCCAGCATTGGGTGACTCTATAGATGGGACCATGATGGTGCCTTCCCCAGCACAAGGGCTGGTGACAGGGGTCCTATTTTTGGCAGCACCCTTAGGCTAAGGGCAGAACAGGACCTTTCCTCTGGCAAGGGTCCATGCTGCTTTTCTGCTCAGAACCTCATACTGCAGGTGCAGCACACCACATGGGACCCGCAGAGCTGTTCCCAGAGGCACAAGTCCTGGAATGGCCCAAAGTCCACAGCTATTCTGCAAAGACATGAGGACTAGCCAGGGGGAGAGGGATCCTGTGCCTCAACATGCCTGTGGAAAGAGCACGTGTTCTCCAGGTGCATGAGCACATTGATGCTCCAGCAGCTGGTGCTTGGCCAGGCAGCTGACATGCTGGAAAATGAAGCAAAATCCATCTCGGTGTGTGCAAGTCATGGTTCTGCAAGCCCAAGGGGGTAGAAGCAAGGCTAAGCCTGGGAACAGAGCCCGTAGGGGCAGCTCTGTGAGTGGGGCCCCTTTTGGGGCAAGTGTGACCCCAGAAGTGGCAGTGCTTCGGCAGGCGGCGCTCCTGGCCCCGCGCAGCGCTGACCCCAGCACCCCTGGGATCAATCCTGTTACCCACCTCTGACAGCAGCTGCTTAACCGCGCACAGCAACCCGGCACAGCAGTTTCGGCAAGAGAGCGAAGAAGCCTGTATCCAATTGAAACCGCAGGGGGGATTTAGGGAGGCAGAAGGTAATTTCCCAAGCTGGAATATGGCCAGCATACAAGGACTAATATCCTGGCTCTTGGGGAAACAGTCATGGGATCTTTGCTTGCTGAGAGTCATCCTGATCTCTGTCTTAAGTCAGATCTGGAAAAAAGGAAAATGAGACAAAGGGAAAAACCCTTCCAAGATGCCAGGGCTTTGGGGCACTGCTTAAACCTGCCCTCACCACAGGGAAGATTTTCCTGGAGGCAAAGCTGCCAGGAATTCCCAACACAGAAGCCGGGCAGCTGATACATGCCTCCTTGACCTGGGGCTCCCCCATGCTCCCAGATGTGGCTAAGGAGTGTCCTGGCTTCCCGCAGGGAAGAAGAGTGTTAATGTCCATCAGTAGCATTACACAAAGTGTTGCTGTAACCCGGTCATGTCCTTATGACAGTGTTTCCCTCTGCTGGGAGATACCAGGGAGGCTCAGAAAGGTCTCATGTCAAAGCAAATTTGGAGATAGATGGCTGTATGCTAGTATCAAGCAGCCCATACTGCAGCTGTGGAAAGACTTCTTGGTTGTGTCCAAAATTTATGCCAGCAAAAAGATAACCTGCTGCAGAAACACCACACAGGGTAGGAACTGCTGCAGAGAGGATGGGGTGGGAGTAGAGGCAGTTGGTGGCCAGAGCAGTGCCAGTGTGAACACTGGTAAATGCTGCTCCCAACACAGACAGCTCCCTTGCTCTTGGTATCCGTCATTGGGGAGGGATCCCACCCGGGAGGGATCCCACCCACTGCTTGGTGCCACAGAGCTTGCAAGAAGGAAAAGCATCCCTGGCACAATGGGGCAGGTGAGGGCAGGCTGCTTTGTAAGCTGGCTGAGCTCACATCCCAGCTTTTATGCTGCTGATTTGGTTAAGTTCTTTGCTCAGGCAGAGCAAGATAACCCCAACCTGTGCTTGTGTGAAGCCATCTCAGCAAGTGGTGCTGAAGTGCTGGTCTAATGGAAGTGAAGGCTGGGTTAGCGCTGCTGGGGCAGCCCAACAGCGTCCTGCCTACGGGAAGGAGAGAAAAGACCTGCTTTAAAATTTAGAACACTTGGAAACAGCACTGGAAACACTTCTTGGTTAAGAATTATTGCTATTCCTAGTGTGGCTAGAAAACCTTGAATGTAAGCTATAGGATGGTGTGTCTTTAATCAGTGTCTGCAGCAGGTTAATAGCTAGTGCTCTCCTCACCTTTACAAGTGATCCTTTCAGGTCATTTTTTTCTTATGGCTAGGCTCCCTGTGATCTGCCTGCTGGCTGGCAACGACTTTTTGCATCATCCCCTTGTCTGTTGCTGCGACAGGATGGAGGATAACAAGCAGCAGCCCATCTCACTGCCCCATACATCATGGCCAAGATCTGTATTCTGACAGTTGCATTCTGTCTCCTACTTTCTGAGCAATGTTTCCTCAGAAAATCAGGAGACAAAAGTATCCTCAGGTTTGATTGAAGACCCGGGGCAGGCAGACATATCCTCCAGACCACCTCAGGAGATCTGGCTGCTGGGAGTTGTTGTCTTCCTAAATTCTGTCAAGGGAGAGCAAGAAAGCTGCCAGTGCTTTGCTTTGCTGTGTGATCTCACTGCTTCACCTGTTCCTCCACTTTTGTTCCTGCCTGCTGGCAGCCAGGAATGAAACCAGCCAAGACCCAACATTAACAAGCCATGACCATTGCATTGTGCATAACAAGAGTTTGGTCTCTTGTGGCTGGGGTGACTGGGTGACACCCCTCATAGGTGGAATGTGGATGGAAAAACAGAGTCACTGTTCACATGGAGCCAGTAGTGAGCCACAGTATGGGTTTGGAGGAAGCAGAGAGGCTTTCATGAGAAGTAAACCAAAGATCCTGCCAGGACCTGTGTATCGCTGATGCAGTGGCACAACTCCGTGCAGTGATTTCCTGTAAAGCCACAGCCTGCCCTTGGAGCTCAGAAACAGATAATTTTGGCCATTATTAATAAAGCTCTTGGTGGCAACCTCTTACCCAGCTGTGCCTTCCAGGATGAACCAGCTCTGTGTTTCCTAGACTGGCAGAGAAACCAGCTCCCAATCGTCCCACTGTCCCTCCAAGGAAGCTGTGTTTCAGGAGCAGGGGAATATGCAGCTCCCTCATGCTCAGTGAGAGAAGTTGTGAGCATGTGTTTCAGAGCAGGACTGTATCAGCTGCTTGCAATTCTCTGAGGGTCCCTTGTGTTTGCAAAGGCAGCTCTGTCAATCAATAAAAAGCAATCACGGTAATGAAGTATCAAGTAGGAAGAAAAGATTTCAAGCTCTACATTGCTGAGGGATTGGGGGTTTTCTTTAAATGAGGCAAGAGAGGCTGGGAAAGCAGAGCCCATCAGGGATGACAAATCTGTTTCTTGTGCATGGGGGAAGTGGCAGGACCGCAGCCCCTCTGACCAGATCCAATGACAAGGGAAAAGCTGAGAGAGGACCCCCTTTCTGCAGACACAAAGGACAAGCCAGTGGCGGCGACTTTCTCTCTGAAAAGTCACGTTTGCCAGGGGAGGCTGTGAAATCAGAGACGTTCCCAAGAGCTTGTTGCCTTCCCGTCCCCCCAGTCTGGGGAAGAGAATCATTCTGATTTTGTTTTTATTATCCTTATTCCCTCTTGGGTGAGTGCTGGGAAAGTGGTGAATTTTGCAGCTGCCCAAGAGTCAGTGGGAAAGGGGATGTGAGGGATGCATGCCCGAGCAAGGGTCCCTTCTCACCTTTTCCCTGCCTTCCCACGGAACAATGCATAACCGACACCAAAACATCTCTTGTTGTCTTTGCCCTCCAACTCAGTCACCCCACACACCCTATTTCCCCCTCAGTAAGTCCTGTGGGGTAGCCTGTGGCATGCAAAGGCAGCAGTGCCCCAGTCATGCAGGAGTGTGCTGGCTGCATTGGCAAAGGGATGAGGAACAGTATTTACCTCAGCAGCTATTTAGAAAGCAAGTCATGACCCACCTCATACTGGAGAAGTTGCTGGGGACTCTACTTAGCAAGGCGGGTTAGAGATGGGGAGCTCCCTCCTGCCAGTGCTTGCTCCTTGGCAAGGCAAGGCTGGTCCTGGCAGGGCTTTTTTTAGTGCCTTTTTTAGAGTTAAGTCACTCAAGTCATCTTCTGTAATTAAACCTCACACAAACTGTAGCAGTCTCTACCTGCAGCCATGCAGAGTCCAATAGAGCAAAACTCTTTCTTGCCATAGCAACATGAATTAAAAAAAAAAAAAAGAAAAAAAAATCAATGAGATCTCTACCTGGAAACCAAAATCTCCACTGATCCATGAAGATAAGGGCTGGATGTGATTGCACATGGTCTAGGAAGGCCTGAGAAAGGGTCTGGGATTGCTGTGAAGCGATGTAGGTCAGTCATACTCCGTTCCATGTCTCTGATGCCAGTTCGTGAGGAATTTTAAGTAGTGCTTTACAGGTATGAATTCATTACAGCCACAACCCAGACGGGTGACTAAGGTAGAGACAGGGACACATCCACTGCCACTTTTGCAGAGGAGAGATGCTCAATGTCCTTACACCTGAACTTTCCTGCTGGACAACTGTAGTCCCCGCACAAGCTTCACCTCCTACCTCTCCTCTCTCCTCCACCTTGCGCTCTCTCTCTTTGCTTTGATTGCACTGATTGCCTGAGAAACACCCATCACAAAATGCCCAGATTCTGATGCCCTTTGAAGCTACTGATAGCACGAACCATTGCAGTGGCAGGAGGGAATGGAGGAGCCATGGGCTGTGAGGACCTCACCAATGTCTCCCACATGGATAACAGTCTTGCAGTGTAACTTGTGCTGTTGCTCTAAGAGTGGCACATAGAGAACAAAATCCCCTAATTTATTTGATGTTCTAGTAGAGCTGCTTCTTTAACCAGGTGGCAGCACTTTGGGCTTTAGTGCTGCAGGCCCTGTGTATAAAGCAAGCTGCTCCAGCTGCGGACTGGCTGCAGCTCTTTCCCTGGCCACGATGTCCCAGCTCAGCCCAGGGAGCTGTTGCACCTGCCTGCCTCGAGCCTTAGCTCTCTATAAGCAAAGACCTTGGCTCAGAAACAGGGTCAGCTGCTCCTCCCATCCTCTGCGGGCTTTGTCCTTGCTGGGGAAGTGCAGATGTGGAGGGAAAGGTGCCCTCTTGGCAGGATGGGCATAGCTGTACAGGTGCTTGCTGGAAGGCGTCTGGTTACCCTTCTAGTGGAGGGCAGAAGACAGAAAATACCACTCAATTCCAACTTCTTCGTGGAAGCAACACTTGCCATTGTTGTCTACCCTTGTCAAATCAAAGAGACAGTGTCACTGACCTTTTAGTAAGGGTCTGACCAAGAGCAGCCCCGGTTTTGTTGCGTACTCCTTCCACTCCAGCAAACAGCCTCCAGCTCAGGCCATAGGAGTTGGGAGGAAAAAGAGAGGACAGATTTATTCTGTGAAATTAATGGAGTGACACTGGATGTTAATGGGCTATTTACCAACATCTCCTCCTCTGTCTTTCACTCAGCCTGAGAAACTGCCCTGCCCTCTGCTGTGCCCATTGTGCTTTCCCTCCAGTTTGTTTCAGACTCACAAAGAAGGGTCCCTCTCTAATGAGAACCCCAGAGCCAGATCCCCACAGAAGACCTGACTCAGCTTACCTGAGTGTCTCAAGCCCATGTGTTCTCACTCCCACCTTGTCTATACATGCTGGTAGGGAAGATGAAGTTGAACAAACCATTTACACGCCAAGTGGATTAGCCAAATTGTGTTAAGCTCCCGTAGGGATGTCCTTGTTCACAGCCTTCATTTGATTTCTCTTTCAAAAGCCCACCAAGCTGAATGTGATTATGGCCTCTTAATCCTGCGTGCATGTGTCCACGTGGGGTTAATACAGCGTAATAGATGCCCTTTACAAGTGCATACTGGTGACCACTGCTGCATGGCTAAACCCTCAAGCCCAGATGTTCAGCAGATGTAAACCCAAAGCACAGACTCTGCTACTCTCACAGCTAAAATATGGAAGGGAAACTCCATCTTCCTGAGGGTGAGCAGCAAATCTGTCAGAAGCAAGAACCACTGTTGGCACTCAGATCCAGACCAGTTCAAGTCCTGCAGAGCCCAACACCCTTGGCAGGTCCAGTCTGTGATCAGAACTTGCATTTCTTAGAGGTTAGGAAGTGGTACCAGAGTCCCAGCCCCATCAGAAGAGCTGCCCTTCCAGTCTGATCCCCACTTGCATCTGGAGGCCCCTGCCCAGGGGTGGCCCTGCTGACAGGCAGACTTCTTTTTGAAAGAGTATCACTTTCCTAAGGCAGAAGCTACAACCAAAATGTCATTGCAGCCAAACAGCAGCGGTGGAAATCCATAGAGCTGCTCAGCTAGGTATTGCAAATCTGTCTGGCTCTGTCCAGCCAGGCATGGGAGACTGTAAAACACATGCAAAGATATTAGAATTGTTGCCTTTTACTAATAAGGAATCAAGCTGATGTTGCCTTCAAGGAAGGAGGGCCACAAAGGGTAGAGGGAGGCAATCCCCGAATCCATCCTCTGAAACACACTTAAAAACAAATCCAGGACTTGGTGCAGCAGGATTTGCCCTGTCCAGAGTACCTCTCCCTGTTTTCACAGAAGAAATCACCCCAAGACATTCATGCATTTACAAGGAAGTTTGCCACAGCAAGACGTGCAAGGTGCTCCATTTAGGAAGAGAAACTGCCATGGTTCAGCTCTATTATCAGCAAAAACAAAACCAAAATCAAATCTCAAAGACCTTCTTGTCCAGAGACAAGGGGGATGGAACCACAGGGGGTAATTTCCATAACTCTTTCAGCCACCACTCAACACACAAAGTCTCTTTTCTCAAAGTCAGACCACCTGCCAGGGGAGCAAATCCATTCCCCTGGTATCTCAGGACTGTATCACATAATCCCCTTAATAAAGCAATCAAGTACCAGATTAAGAACAGTTAGATTTCTACCCTGCTGAAAGGTTTTTTCCAGAACATCAATAGGAGGAAACCTTCTTAAAATGTGCTAGTTTTGCTGGACTGACCAAAAATAAAAAAGAACATTCCCCCCAACAAGTAAACGATAAAACTGTTATTTCCCCATGGAAACTGTTGGGTTTACCAGAATATTTTCCATTAAAAATGTTTTGCTGGAGAATTCCCAACAAGTCAGGCTGCTGCATCACTGATTTTAATTGAATTTAGAAATTCTCGTTTCCCTTTGTTCTTAAACTTATATTTAGGAGCAGGGATGGTTACAGATCTGTCTGCTTCCTTCACCAGCAATGTAATGTCACCCACCAAGTGACACATACAAAGAAAGATAGCAATGAAAACGTAGCACTTGCTACAGTCGGTGCTCCCCAGGCAGAGGCATAATCTCTCACAAGGCTGCCTCAGCTCTCAGAGCCCCCTTGATCTCCAGCTGGTTTTTTGGAGATGCTCATTTTCCTAAGCATAGTTCTAACAGTGAGGCTGTGCTGAATTTACAGATAATCAGTATCTAATTGGATTAGGAGCTGATAATATCTTTGACCTTTTTTTAATGGCCTGCCTGGCCTGGCTTTCTGCAAGGCTGAGGCTTAATTTTAGGCAGGAGTTTTTACCACAAGTGAAGCGTGACCCTGTTAACCTCTGAATCAGAGAGGTGACCTTCCCTCTCCCCAAGCACTGTGGAGCTGTTGGAGATTGTGAGGTACACACAGGCTTCACAAATCTCTGGACAAACAGACTGAAACTACCTACAGAAGTCAGAGTCAGGACCTGATTTTCAGCCAGAGCTGCGCTGGTATTGGACTAAATCCTCAGACAGAAATAGTGAATCAAAGGAATGTGAGGTTCCTGCGAAGTCAGAGTCCCTGCCAGTGTCAGCTGCACAAGTCACCTCCTTTCCTCACCAGTTCTTCCACATACAATGTGGGGAAAATGAATCACCAGCACAACAAAGGATCCAGAGATTTGGTTATTGGGTGTTTGTGAGACAAAGGCACAGGGATGCTTTTGCATTTGTGTGGTTGCATCTTGTTCTGACTCACTTAGTCCCATCATTGTAGCTAAATGTGTGTTCCCACACATGTGAGTGGGTTCATGCACAGGCCCAGCACAGCAGAGAGCAGAGACAGTGTGTTTCTGTTACACCTAGCTCATACCCAGCATAGACACACTGTATTTTGGGGCATTGGGATTTAAGGAGAAGCAGGGAACAGGAGGGGAGGGAAGGCTGCCTGATGAACAGCAGATGTTGGTGATCATTGGATGGAGCTGTTAATTTAACTGGAGTTTATTGAATAGCAATTAGGTTGGGGTCTCATTACTGTAGCCAAGTGGCACAAAGATGTGCTGTAAAAACCCAGGGAACAGGGATGTGCACCGGCAGAGTGACAACACTGATGGTGTATTTAGGACCTGGAGCAGTAAATATTCTCACTTGCTCAGAGTTCCTTCTCCTGGGTGATGCTGGTTGGAGCTTGGCACCTGAACCCAGCTGCTGGGCTTGCCTCAAGATGGGAGGCTGCAAACACAGGGAAGGGTAGTGAGTGTGTGTATTCAGGGAGCAAAGGACAGGAGAGAAATGAAGGTTTGAAAACAGCATCAG
Organism: Donacobius atricapilla; assembly: GCA_013397315.1. Taxonomy (NCBI): domain Eukaryota; kingdom Metazoa; phylum Chordata; class Aves; order Passeriformes; family Mimidae; genus Donacobius; species Donacobius atricapilla. Next base: position 56,666 of record WBMY01010257.1, on the reverse strand, counting down.
TGAAGAGGTGTGAGTGACAGCCCGGGTAAGACAGCAGTTCTCTAGTTCAGCCAGGGACAGGGAGGAAAGCAGGGCAAAGAGTGGAAGAAGGTTTTGGAAGTCTGTAAGAAACATCCAGGTGTCTTAACCTGCCAGGAGATTGGACAGGGAGTCTTGGTGCTTAAGAAAGAGCATTACACAAAACCAGCAGAGCAGCACTACAGCAGGGTGGGTTTCCATTTCATGCAGTGGTCAGAGATCACATATTTAACTGCTGCTTCTCCAGCAAGCTGGGGTTTGTTTCACACCTCTGCTGTGTAGGGTGACCCTGACACTGACAGGGAGGGAAGTCAGCGCTCTACTCCTGCTGAATGTGGGCATGAGATCCACTAAGCCCATCTCCCAAGAAAGACACAAAAGTGCTCACATCAGCACAGCCTGAGTATTTAGTGTGGTTTAAACAGTGCAGAGAGGGCAAAGGTACATTCCTACCCCTGCACAGCCTGACCTGAGCCTTTCAATGTCTGATGCAGGGTAAAACCCAAGGAGAGGATAGAGGCAGGACAGAAAAGTCCCAGGCAGAGCTTGCTTCTAACACAGGAGACACACACAGACACATACAAAACCACATTCACTCTTCTAATGACATGATTTTATCTTGCTTCTGTCTTGAGGGAGAAATCAAATGATCCAGGTTCAAAAAGCACCCCAAAAACTTCCACTAATGAACAAATTGCCAAACTAGAGCGCAGCAGGTATTTGGAGGGTTAAAATGTTTGGGATTAATTAACTGATTAATTAAGCCCTCACATCAGCCTTCATCCCTGCAGCCCTACTATTGCATGAGGGATGTACTGGGAATGTGTGATCCTGTCAGCACGATGCAGGAATGCTGGGGGGAAGGTGCTCAGCAAGGGAATTTTACACACACATTTGTGATTGTGGGGTGAAAGTCAGCTATGCTCTGCAGACCTCATGTGAGACACCTTCACACCTCTGCCCTGATTGGAATGGCTGCACATCAGGGCTGCTGGTTGCTCTGAGATCTTAAAAGAAAAACGTAGTTTTCAAAAGCAAAAGGGATTTCTTTCCCCTGAGGGCATGGGACTTCCCTTAGCTGTGCCCTGCAGTGAAGGTGACAGCAGCCCTGCTCTGCTCAGCAACCCGTGATTCCCACTGCCTGCTTATCCTGGAGAAAGGGAGCAGTGGGTGTTGCAATGTGGTCTCACAGGACGGTAGCTGTGCGGCTTTTTGCACGGGTCTCTAGCCCAATCTGAGTATTTAATGTTCAAAACTGGGTGGGACCCTTCACAAGTGGCCAATCTTACTGCAAGGGGAAAAAAAAAGGCATAATGCTTTTAGTTTTTTCTCCCATACTTCCTGACCCACAAAACAACCAAAGGAAACCTCTAAATGCCATGAGGCCACCTGTCTGCTTCCCATGTCCTGACTTGGTAGAAGTTAATTGTACTTTTGGTGGATCTGGAGGATCATCTGCTTCCTGGGTACTAGTGCAGTCTTCAAGGCTTGAAATACTGCTGTACTCAATACTTCTAACGCTTAAGCTGTTTACAACTCACGCTCTTCTCACAGTCAGTGGGCTCAGTGAATGTCTGGAAGGGTGCAAACGACTTTGGTTCATTAACAAGACCTGGCCTGGGCACTTCTCTTGCAGTTGTACAAAGCTGTGCTGGCAGATCTCTTGTACATCAAGAACAGCTTTGCAACCTCTCCCATCCGAGTAAGTGAGAAAATAAAGGAACTCACATGGGTCTGTACACACCAGAGTTGATCATGAATCTGCAGCAGGTATTTTTATGTAAAGCACAAACAAAAAAAGGAGAGTGGTACAGAAGGGGATAGAATATGCCCAGGCAGATTAAAATAGCCTGAGAGTGGATGACACCAGCAAAGGAAATGGCAACCAGAGCTCAGCCTACCACTGCTTCACAGCTTCACATTATAAATAAGGCATCGAGATATTGCACCCACCAAGTTCTTCCCTGTCTTCCGGTCTACAGCAGCGTAGTGTCTGGGCTATGTATAGCATCAGCTCCTTTGTGGTATCAGGTGTTTTCTCTAAAGCCCTGGCTCCTGGATTCTGGAATTACATGGTGAGCTCTGGGTCTTCTGGGAAAAAAACAAAGCAGACACCTGAAAGAAAAATTTAAGATTAGAGGCCAAATGCATCTAAATATACAGAACTGAGCCGTTTTGTTTAAGAACTTCTTGTGGAGAAAAATGTGGTTATTCCAGCATCAAGATCCTTCTGAGGAAAATATTTTGATACAGGTTTTCTATTTTCTGATCAGGAGAATCAAAGCAACAATACAAATCATTCCAGCTTCAAATTCCCAGGCTGAGCAGCAGGTTTCATTTTAAAATATGACAAGAAGTTTCCTCTTCCCAAGTTACATTTCCAATGGCAAAGGAGATTTTTCTTGCTGGTGTTTTTACTTTCTAGGTTCATGATTTAGCTGCAATCTGCAGTTTGGAGATTTTTTCTTTTGCTTTCTGACATTTCAACTTTTTCTTCTGATTCCCCACTGAGAATGACTTGGAAACACCAAGATTTCCAACAAGTGAAAAATTCTGTTTATTTTCTTGCATTGCCAGACTGACAAGACAGAGGGTAAAGAGAAGTTACTCCAAGTTCCAGGCAGAATGTCTTGGTTCTGTGTATGAATGTTGATTCTCGGTGCTGGCTGCCTCAAAGGCCCTGACTCTGTCCCAGATGAGCACTGTGAATGTGTGGAAGTACCACCACAGGCTTCCCTGGGAGCTCTGCCTGTAAAACATCTTGTTGCAAAGGCACAGGGCTGTTCTGCAGAAGATGAATAATTTCCAGATTGCAAACCCCACAAGTGTCACTGTTCATTTGCCACCCACAAAGAAGATTAAACCACAGATGGAAGAAATGCAATTTTCATCAGGTGTCAAATCGGTGGCACAGGCTGTAAAGTCTGCAACATCGACACTTGAGGTCAGGTGGGCCTACCCAACAAGATGAGTAATTCCTATTGTCCTCAGGGCGGGATTTTTCAGCAGCTGAGATCACCTGGGGGCACAAGGCAGCTCTCCCACAGGGCGTAGACCTGAGCTTACCCAGGAAGAGACTTCTTGTCATCGGGTGCTGAGCAGCAGCCCTGATGACATGCTTGCTCTGTCCATTCATTCCAGCCATGCCTCTAAGGGTCCTCATAGTCCACACAGAATCACACCAAATTCCTATTCCTCATGAATTCACTATGATTGCAGCAGTGCCTTGACAACCCCAGGGAGATGCTGGAGCCATTGCATATGTCCAGGGGACCAGTCAGGTCAGGATCTAAGAAGAGAAGATGGATGCACAGTGCAGCAAAAAGAAACACAGTGACTCCTGTTTCAGAGGCAGGAGAAATGGAGCAGAAAAAAAGATTAAGTCCTGGACTCCCCCAGAAAGTTTTGCTGATGAGAGTTTGAGTGTATCCATGAACTGGCAAATTCCCCAGGTATGACCGAACCAGACAGCAGGGTCAGGCCTCCCCCCTGTGCAATCCCTGGCTCCAGTGTCACTGGGAAACACTTGGGTTTAGTACAGTCTGGATGGGCACCGAGATGTGAAAACTGCTTTTCATCGCCACGGCTCTTAAGCTGCAACTCCAGCTTCCCTGTTGCCCTGCGGAGGGCAGAGCTGAGGCTTTGCTGGTGCTGGCTGCAGGGTGTCCAGCTCCACGCCGGCAGTCTGGGTGCCGCTCACACTGAAGATGGGATGCTGGGGACAGAGAAGTTCTCCCCCAGAGAATCCTGGGGATGTCAGCCAGGATGGCCTGAAAAGCTTATTGATCCATCAGCCCCATGGTGCATCAGAAAAGGGGTGAAAGGAGGCAACAGGCTGCATCAGCCATGAGCTGGACATGCAAATCCAGCAAGTGACCTCGCTGATCTGTTTTGGGGCATAGCAGGAATTTACACGGACTGTGAGATATACCAGTCTGGCCGAAGGTGAGACCAGCCTTCAGAGTATGTTCCAGCACCCTCTGCACGAGCCCCGTCCACCAAAGTCCCCATCCGAGCCTTGGGGCAGCAGGGGTGGGTGGCAGCAGACAGCCCGCAGTGAGGGCGCGCTGTGCCGTGCGATGTGGGGAGCGAGGAGAGCAGCTCGGGAGCTGCCGCGAGAGGATGCTCCTGCGAGTCGGAGGCAGGATGCTCTGAGCGCAGGGCTGCAGGCAGGGGGGAGCTGCCGGCGCAGCCTCCCGGCGCAGAGTGCTGACACTTCTTTTTGTTCAGGCTGACAGCGAGCACCTGGTGCCCCACGCGCGGAGCCGGCGGCCGCCCGCGCCCGCAGCGAGCGCAGGCACACACACGCTCAGCCCCGCAGCTTGGAATCGATGCAAACATATGCTGCCATTAATGTGAAAATCACTTCTGCAAACATGAGGGTCTCTCTATTCACGGCCTTCCCCTCTCCCTGCAGGGAGGAGGAGGGTCAAGTGCAGACCTTTTATGTGAAATCCCTGAAAGGGACAAGGGGGAGAGAGGGGGAGATGGATGGGGCTGATCGTGAGAGGGAAAACAGGACAACAGCCCAGACTAACATACAGGAGCTGCTCTCCTGCCATGAACTGTACTAAATCTGCACTGTTGCCCTCCTTTCTCGCTAGCCAAACACCTCGCTGGGGCCGCCAGTTTTGCCCTTGCCTGTTTCTGATAAACGCAGGAGGGGGCTCTGTAGAATGGTGTGACCAGAAGCTGTAATGATGGGAGCTCATACAGAAACTGAGGGGGCAAATTTCTGAGTGGGTGGCAAGCCCCCCCTTACATGGTTAAAAAAATGCTGATGAGGAACGCTAGTTAGAGTAGTTGTGGTGACCAGCATTGGAGTACCCTGTCTTCCCCTGAAGCTTTGCATATGTTTTGGCCAGCCCTGATATGCACAGCCATATCAACAGAGGCTGGTTATCAGGATGCTGCTCCTCTGCCTCATTGCAGTGCTTCAGTCTGCTTGCTGCAGACATTTGCAGCAGACTCTCCTCTTTGGGCAAAGTGGCTTCTCTGATATCCTCTACACCACGGCCTGCCTGCTGTGAAACACCCTGAGTTGCTTTGCCCTGACAGTGGCAGTGTGGATGTGGGTGGGCAGGTTTGGTTCACAAAGCATCAGGGGTCTGTAAAACAGCTGGAAGGGCTCTCTGTGAATCTGAATGAGAAAAGGGACACAGCTGACATTAGAAGAACCAAATGGAGTTTCTGAACCTCTCAGTTGTTTGTCAAAGGCTTTAGAGCAACACTGTGAGATGTCACTAAAGTGCCTTGCACTATTCTGCACCCACCTCCCCCATGAGTCAGGCTATGTCACTTGTCTGTCCTGTACAGAAATAACTTTGTCAGCAAGAGTCTTCTATATGTCTGCAAAATCACTGCAAACTCTCTTCTGGGCTGTCCTTGGTTGCTGGTCTGATACAAAAAATTTTCTTCAGAGCTTGGAAAAACACCAGCTTTCTCTGCATTTTGTTTCTCAGCACTGAGCTTTTCTTTCAGGAGAAAAATTTTCCTGGCTCAGTTTTATGCCCATCTCAGACTCATCTCAAAGCACCTGGTACTTTATAGCATCTCCATTCTGTTTCCCTGTGATGTCCTAGACCAAGCACGTGCGCTGAATTCCCCAGCATCTGGCCTTCACCCATATCTATCTATCTGTTGGAAGCTGAATGCATCTCTGATTTGGGAAATCAATCACACTTAATTGAAGGGTGATTGTTTTCACATACAAGCTTGCCACATCACTTTCATCTTTATCACATTCCCTTTCTCTCTGGGTTTTGCGTGACAAGATACTGCAGAGCAGGAGGGAAGAGGTTGCTGACCTTGGACCTGGATATAATTGAAAAAAGGAGGGCAGTGTCTTCCTTTCTTTCCTTGGGGGATCAGTTTGCGTTTCCTTCAGCAGTGGGACAGAGCATGTGCATATGCACCCAGAGCCATATTTAATGCAGCCTCACACACAGCTGGGCTGTGATGCTGCACAGCAGAGAAGCATGGCCCAGCACTGCTGTGAACCACAGCAGGGAAGGGGGAATGACACAGCATTGGTCTGATGTGGCCGAGTGTTTTGGGTGCTCGGTGTTTCTGGGTGACTCTGAGCACCCTGAAGCGTAGTCCCAGGGAGATCAGCATGGCTTTTAAATAAAATTCTGGGGCAAGCCTATTTTCTGTTTTGTCTTGTGCTTTGCCTGGCCACACTAGAGACTGTCTTGAACCAGGATTCAGTCTTCTTTTACCGGAGCATTATGCTACACAGCAGGGCTCTGGCTTTCTTCAAGAGCTTCCATAACACAGATGGTGCATAAGCAATCCCTCCCGGTGGGTTTTTGCAAGGACTTGTGCAGTCCAGTCCCATGTGGCCACCTGTCTTGTCACCTCACTGGGATGTACCAGTCCGAATTGCTGAAAAGCTCTCAGCTCACAGAGATGTCTTCCTGTCTGTACCAGCAAGCTGAATTGTAAGCTGCTCCCCAGACTCCAGTTTGAAGGTCTCTATAGTATTGACTTTCTTGCACTTGGAAGTGCCTCATTTATCTTATGCTGTGCATTTGTCTTTCCTGCCAGTGTAGTAGTAAGCAACTGAAGCTTGCAGCCAGCTTTTCTCCCTTAATGATATTCCACATATGGAGACAGGAATCTGAATCAGAGTTCTGGAGTCAGTCCCTACTTCCTCACTTCGGAGAAATGTATCTTAACACAGTAGCCTTCCTTTGCAGTTTGTCTTGGGGCTTGGCGGAGAAACAGCCCCAATACCTACCTCTGAAGGCTGTGGTCCAGGGCATGTGTCCAGATTTGGACTCATTTGAAGGCTGATCGTGTCAACAGGAAGGCTCTGCTGGCTCTTGGACTGGGCAGCTCCAACTATCTCCAACTTTGGCTCTTTTCCACTGGGGACAGATTTGTCCCTTCCAGATGTGGGGAGAGCCTTTCCCAGCAAAGACCCAATACAAGCCTTTACCAGACAAAGGGCCTTTTCTAGATAGCATGGAAGGAATTTTAGTTCCTCTGGGTGGATGGTGCCTGTTTTTTCTTATGTACCTTCATCATAGGCCTCTCTTTCTGACAGGTGCTGATGACTTGCAGCCCAGGCAGACAGGACAGAAAAGGGTAGAAGAACTGGAGTTTGTGTGATGGACCGGTGGGTTTCATTGATTTCTATATAAAACTTTCATCAAGACACAGGGCCGCACTTCCCTCCCAATTTTATAAAGCTCTTGTCAATCTCTGACACAGCTGCCAGAACAAAAAAACAAAGCTGCTGGCATCACAGTGAAGGTGTGTACACAAGCAGAACAATGGGTGGGGTGCTGGATGTCTTCCCTCCGTGGAGAGGAACCAGAGCTCAAGCCCAGGACCCTGCAATGTACCCACTCCCTGTTTTTCCCTCAGGGCCAAGCCACCTCACCATGCTGAGCATGCTCTGCTTCCTCTGGGCCTGCTCTTGCCCAGAGATTTGTCTTCGCAATTAACTTTGTGGCGACTGTGTGGGTTACAAATGACATTTTACACAGTCACAGTGGAGGTGGGCAAGGAAGAATATGATATTCACCACGGCTGGAGGTACATGGGCAGAGCTCAGAGGTCCCTGAGGTCTCTTTATGATGGTAGATCACCATCCTCTCCCAGACCTACTTTCTGAAAGCTGACAGTAGTGACTCTAGGGAGCCAGCACGACAGCCTTCCACTGTGAACTGTGCTTTCGGTGGAGCCTTCCCCATCAGTGGGAGGTGGTGGACTCACTCCTCTCAGGGCTAGTGGAGGACACACAATCTCCTTGCCCAGAAACTGACATATTCTGGAGCAGGAAGATGGAGAAATCAAGCCAAAAGCAATGATCCAAGCATTATTTGCCTCTTGCACAAAATTTGATGAAAACAGATGGAACATTTGCAGGTTTTTATTAAAAAAAATAAATAAAAGCCCAAAAATTTGAAAGCAATCTTGTATTGGCTATTAGTCTTTTCAGGCTTTGATTTTCCCTCTTGGCAAAAAATAATTGATGACATTTTCCATCATTAAAAAATTCCCCCACTGAGAATTAAGTATACAGTCTTCTGTGTTGAGCAGAGATGAGAGGAAGGAGAAACACTTCATATTCTCTTGGCTTAGTCCAAGAGGGATTGGAGATCTGCTGAGAGTCTGTCTCTCTGTCCAGCATCCAGAGGGAGTGGACACTCCCCAGTAGCTGCTGTGCCTCACTAAGGTGGCAATTTTCCTTTGTTAGCATGAGGAGTATCTGCCATTTTTACCAGTGCCTGGGAGTCCAGAATGGCCTGAGCAGACTTTGCTGGCTGGCAGAGAGAGTCACTGGAGCTTTCAGAGAGGACCATCTGTGCTGGAGGAGAAAGGGAGGCATCATAGCAGGGGTGTATGGGGCAGTGGAGCACAGGGTGTCCTGGGAATGACCACAGGGTGTCCTGGGGACGTCCCCAAGAGAACAAGCTACACTATATTGGCCAGAGCATCTTGTGCTTGGAAGCCTCTTTACCTGCAAGAGTCAAGAGACTGGACCCAAAGCCTTCACTCTAATCTGTCAGTAGGGATGGAGGAGCCCATGGGCTCCCTCCTCCTTCTTCCACTGGCATTTGATTCAGACATACACTAAAAAAGGAGCTGTCGGTTAAAGTAAGAGCTGCTTTTCCAGCTCCCAGAGGATCCCCCTGGTGTGACCTGCAAGGTGTTGCAATCCCTCTCTGCCGCTGGCCCGCCTGGTTTTTGTCACACATGCACACACCTTCCTCCCCCTTCCACACTGCTTATCACAAGCATTTTGGTAGAGCTGCCCTTGTCATATAAATCTAAACATAATTCTCTCTTTCCTGTTAAGCTAAAGAAAATAAACGTGTAGGGCTGTTACTGGAAGCCAAGCTGTAGGACTGCCCTAAATTCTCTTCTTATTGAGTCTGGGCTGAAAATCACTCAGTTCTGCTGAGGACACACATCTATGCTTGCACACACAGGGAGGGAAGGTGGGAGGGGGAGGGAGAGAAAGAGAGAGAGAAAGAGAGAGAGAGAGAGGACACGGTGTGTATAAATATCTTCAGCTCTCTAGATAGTCGGCAGATTTATTCTGCTGCCAAGCCTGCAGAAAATTGACTTGTTTCATGGAGGCAGGCTATTGACACATTACTGCAAGGAGGGTTAGGAGAGAAAGCGGTGCGGCTGGCGCCCCTCTATTATACGATAATGTAATCAGCATTGTGGGAAATGACTGTGGGTAAAATGGCATTGCTGACATTTATATTAGAGGATATTGATGGCAGGAACTGTGACCACATCTATCGTACCTCCCGTTTGCCAGGATTGACACAGACGGCTCTTGTTGGCTGGATTTCCTCTCTCTCTTTCTCTCTCTCTCCTTCCTCTTAGCTCCGTTGCTCGCTGCTGTCACTGCAGATAGATAATTGAAAAATGGATCTCACCTTTCCAGCAAACAGGAGTGGTTCAGGCAATTACTGCAGAGGTTATCTACTCAATCTCGAGGCCTCTTCTCAGAGAGAGATTCAGAGGAAATTGGATTTTACATGGATGTTTTATTCTACAAGGGCTTTAGTATAAACAGAGGCAAGGAGATACCAGCAGACTGTATGGATGAGAATCACATGCAGAGGGGTAGGGTGAGGTTTTGACAAAGGGGTTTGGCTGTAGATGTGGTGGTAATATCATTTGGCGGTCCTCTGCAGAATTTCTGATCTCAATTTTTTTTGAGGTTGCTATTGGTTTTCCTTTTTGTGTTTTGCAGGGCTTTTTAGAAGTGGAGGCTAAGAGAGGCTATGCCCACCTGCAGCCATTTGGCTACATTTTGCCCCTGGAATTTTAAAATTAAAGGGAGCTTCCCAAAGGAAAGAAAGGCAAAGAGAGCAAAATGCTCTGAAGATGAGAGGGCAGAGAAGAGCAAGATGTATTAAAAGAGCTCTGGAAACTGCCTGGCTCTGAAAGGAGAGGAATTTCTCTCAGGCAGAGGAATATTGCCCATAGGCCTATTCTCCATAAGCATCCTTGAAGAGCATTACACCTTGAGATGTGTGGTTATGAGAGAGGCAAAAATATACCCCTGGTCCTTTTGTACATGCTGCAATGCCAGGCTTTGGGCTGAGCTTGGTGGCAATCCAGCCCTTCAATGCAATTTGCAGCTGGCATCCTTGCCCTCAAAAACTGCTGAGACAGGGAGGCCAGAGAAGGACATTGAGGGTCTTGGTGACCTTGGCAGTTCCAGTGAGCACACAGGAAGGCTGTGGGGCGGCCCCCAGAAAGGCTTGGCAGATGTGGCTGATCAGGGACCACTTTCCCAAGAACAGCAGGCTGAAGTGGGGTCTGCCAGGGAGTGCTTGGAAGAAGCTCATTCCCCATCTAGGGAAATTCACACATCTTTTTGTGTTTTATATTACCTTATCATAGGTAACATACAATGTGGGGTGTTTGCACATGTGGGTGAATACTCATGCACATGGGTAAGAGCAAAGGTCCTTGCATCATCCCATAGGTTTTACTCCCAGCCGGTGCAGCGTGAGTGGAGGCACGGCTTTGCATGAACAGCTCCTAAACTGTTATCCCAGATGGAAGCAGCAGGGAGAAGAAATTCAGTACAGCATTAGACAGTCTCATCAGCCGGGTGCTGTCCCCAGCAGAGATTCGTGACATCCATGGGTGCTGCTCTGCAGCCTGGGTCCCCACACCCTGCCATGAGCTGCAGTCCCGCTGTCCATCACCAGCTTTTTCGCACTCTCCTCTGTCTGTCCCCTGATGTCAATGCTAGAGGTGCTCATCTCTCTGGCTGATCAAATCATTCCTGACGTGCACAGTGGCAGACTCTTCCTTGCTGAAAGTCTGTCTCCAGGGTCCTAGGTGAGGTCCTGCTCTCTCTTCCTCAGACAGTGAGAAAGCAAAGGAGGGGGAGGGCAGTGAGGAAGGGTAGGATGGGCTCCCCCAGCCCTCACACTTCTTCTCTCCATGATGCTGGAAGCCAGAGGGTCCCCACAGCCTATTGCCTGTTCTGGCAGTGAATGCAGAGCTGGAGATGAAGCCAAATGGCTTTGAATGAGCAACAAAATCCTCATTTTCAAGTGAAAGAGGAGATGAGCTGCTGGAACTCAACCCTAAGGCAGTGAGGGCTGTTATGTTCCTTGACATCCCTGAATCTGGGAGGGATGTTTTTTGGGAAGCCGAGCACAAGTGATGTGGCTGATCCTAACCCAAAATCTCCCAGCATTAAGCTGGCAGGCTGGAATGGGGAGAGGACGTCCAGGACAAGTAAGGCTTTGTGTTTGCCCTCATCCTGCATCAGTCCTGGGCTTCCAATAATGGCCATGAGAAAAGATCTGGCCTCCTAAAACAGGACCCCAAAGCACAGTCATCTTGGTTCTGTAGAAAGAGGTGCTCAAGCTCTCTGAAACTGGCTCATTAAAAAAAAAAAAAAAAAGAGATGCACAGGGTCAAGCCTATGGAGTTCAACTTTTCATCTTGATTTTTGCACATCTTTTTCAAGTAAAGGAAACACTGAGTGCTGTGACCCTAACCTGCATCTTTTAAAGACTGATGAAAATCTGCTTTTTGAGCATCAAATGATAGACCAAAAGAAGGTGAGAAGAGGAAGATGTTTTAAAAATCAGCAGCAAAAAATTTCAAATCACAGTGAAATAATACATCAGCTTCATTTCCTTCTGAATTTTTTCATTTAAAGAAAAATGCAATGAAATGCTGCTGAAATGACATTTTTGACAAAGTGCCATTTTTCAGCATGACCTCTTGGACCCACTCACACCAGTGCTGCTAACTAGTTCTGCATTCATCAAAGCCTACAGGAGCAGGGGGCAGAGCAGCGTGTACCGATGAGCACAAATGCCTTGGATTTTCAGCACATATGCCTCAGATTTTTTTCCACAAGCACCCCCGGGTCTAAGTCCCAGAGCAGGTTTCACTGGAGATGTTCAGGCTGGGCTATTGGTGTCTGTGACTTCAAGGCCACAGAAGAAAAGGATTCTAGTTGGTCATCAAGAACTTCTCTTGTGGATGTGATTTACTCCTGGGGATTGCTGGTTCCTGACAGGCTTGTGCTGACACAGCTCCGGAAGGGAACATGGCTTGCATGAGACAGTTTGTTTTCCATCTGCAAGGTGTCAGTCTCAGTGGATAACTCCAAGTTAGCACATAAAGAAATGCCTCCTGCAGGGTGCCAGAGTGAGGCTGTGCTGTGTCACACAGTGGAGACAGCAAGGCTCCTGCTTTCCCTGCTTTCAAAATCAGGAGCATATGGTGCCCAGAGCAGGATGAGAAACCACACTACTGCCAGAGGTATAAGGGATTGACCACTGTAGGTTCTGAACACCACAAAAAGTCCCTTAATGCTTCTAAAAGCCTAGTGGTTGAGCTGGGTGTCCTTGTACACTGTCCACTTTCTCCTCTATAGCCCCTGTAATTGTCCTGAATATGGTATTTGCTTTCATTACTTCGCCTAGATTGCTGTGGACTGTTATTACCTGCTCATAAATAGCTGCTGTGTTCCACCTTGGAGGAGACTGCATGCCACAGAAGTGGCGAGAAGGCTTTGCTGCTAAGTTTTCTTGAAGTGGGATGGATGCCATGAGACCTAATTTCCTTTAAAAGCTTAGAGCTCCTTGGATGGAGGAGCCCAGCATTATTTTATTAGCATTACCACAATTGTTAGTGGTATTACTAATATCAGTCTTATTATAGACATAATATCTGCTCAGGATCAGATATTATGAAGCTTGACTGGCTGACTGAAATGCTAGGTCTCAAGCCAAATTTCCCTGGTGGGCACATAGTGATTGTCCACCAATGGTCCCAGCCCCACCATAGGAAAGGATATAAGCCCTGAAGATCTTATAAAATGACATATAACATGAGCATGTTGGTACTATAGTTAATTTTCCTTGATATTACCCAACTGTAGTGAGGTATCCACCTTGGATCAGGGTCCTGCCTGTCTTTTCAGACCCAGAACAAAAAGAACAGTCTTCAGATTGCTCCCAGCCCTAATTTAGAGATGTTTAAAAGGTCCTGTGCTTTGCTCAGCTGGTGTTTAACCTTTTCCCATGTCCTTGACTGATCATGCCAGCCTTTACTCCCAAACAGAGCATCTTTTGAGCTTTGTCCTCCTCACTTCTCTTGGTATGCACCCGTGGGCAGGAGGAACGTGGGAAGGATCCATGGCATTGATCAATAACTCTTTCCTGTCCAGCCAGGAACCCAACCCGCTCAACTTTATTGCTGCAACCAGATCCCGGCTCGAGGGATGTTACGGCAACCGGCCTGGGCCGTGGGGGCCAGAAGAACAAATACCTCCCTAACAGGCATGACTTCAGCCAGCACATGCCCCACTGCCCGGATAGCTCCTCTGACAGAGGAAGCCCCTGTGAGGATTTACAAGTCCCGGCCACTTCCTGAAATCACCACTTCTGCTTGTTATCTTGCCTCCCATCACCTGCAGGGTCCGGATACTGTTTGAAGGGAAAGGGGAGCCCTGAGAAGGAAGAGGAGGAGGTGTGTGAGTCCTGGTGATCTGGCCATTAGGCTGGGGGATGGCAATGGACCCTGACGATGAAATATCTGAGCACTCTGGCTCAGTCTTTTTATTACCTGCAATGGAAAATGAGTGCCAGCTGCAAATCAGGGATTTCAACAGCCTCTCTGAAGGCATGTCAAGCATTTTATGGCTGGAAATACATTTAGAGTTTATTATGGGCTGCCCACTGATCTTTCCTGCATGCATGCAGTGGCTGGACCCTGTTCCCACCCTGTCTTTAGATGGGAAGGGGTCCCCACAAATTGATCGGTTTTCCGATGGCAAATTGATTGGTTCCATATGCCGCTTCTCTACTTTCTTTATTCTGAGCAAGGATTTAACCTCACATTGAGACAGGCTGGAAGCTGATTTGAGGACAGCCTCAGCCTGGAGTGGGATGCAGCATATGTTGCAGACCTGTCAAATGTCACACAGAGTAACACTTGGCCCATGGGTCCCTCCACAGCAGGAGCAGGCTCTCCCCTTCCCAGCACTGTGCCATCACCTCCTCAAACTTCAGCACTCAACATTTGTAAACTCCACAGCTTCATGGAGGGGCACCCCAATCATCAGGTCCCATGCTGGGGTCTTGGAAGAGTGTGCCAACTAATGGGAATTGGACCACTTGGAGGTGGGAAACTGGCAAGATAGGATGTAGCAATACAGCTTTGCAAACCAGCCTGCAAGCTCTGCAGGAGCCTGGGCACAGACCAAGCTGTTGGAGAAAACATCCCTTGGCTTCACTTCTTGTTATGCTACAGCCATGTCTTCATTGCACCACGCACACCTCAACGATCCAAGTCCTTCTGTTAAACCAAGTGCTTAATAGCGCCTTTCAATTTCTTATTGACTGGCCTCCACTCTTCCCATTACACTAACATCACATTTTCAAATTTCCTCTACCAAAAAAATGAATGGGAATTTCCCTGCAGTGTCCTGGTGTTAGGAATTTGGATCTTGAAGGCCTGAAGAAAGTCATCACCACGGGTGATATAACAAGAGGAGGGATAAAAACAGGGATGTATGTGAGGGGAGGAGAAAGAAAAAAGGAAGGAAACAGGGAGGGCCACTGAGTAAACCTGAGGAGCTGTGGGGAAGGTCAAGGTCTGCTCTCTTGTCACCCCTGAGAGAACAGGGTTGCAAGGTCTCAGGAGGAAGAACCACAGTCCAAAAGCAAGCTGGGAAAAATGGGGCTGTAAATCAATTCCTGCCCAGTGCTGTGACAGCTGTCTTGGCCTGTGCCATGGCTGACGTCTTGCCCAGTGCCATGGCAACCACTCTGTCCTGTGCCATGGCTGTCACTGTGGCTAACCCACCCCAAATGGCCACTAAGTCTACAAGCACAACCCCCTGCTATTTCATATCTGAATTCACTGTAGGAACAGTGAGTCCTTCATTAAACTCACGGTGCCCATGGCCTTGTCAATAAGGAAGGGCTGTAGCAGCCCTTGTGCTTGTAGTGGCTCGGGGCGCTGCTTGCTTGGCAGCCATTCCCTCTGGACATGAGGAGAAACACCGCGGTGTCCAGCCGGGGATCCCAAGGTGGAAGCCCATCCCCTCTTTACTCCTGCTACCATCTGCTGGAAGGAATCAGCCGGTGCACTGGCCTGCCCCATGGAAACTGTTGGGAGCCATAACGGGGGGAGCGCAAGGACGAGAGCTGGGGTGAATCTGCCCACGGACAGCACAAGGATGAGGGCCGTGCTGGGATGAAGCTGCCTGCTGTCTGCCTTCCCACCCTGTGTTCAGAGGGACCAGGACACCCATGCATCTCTCCTAGCGCTGATTAAAGACTGCAATGTTGGAGGCTTCCTTGACTCTGACACCATCCTTCTCCAGAGCCTGGCAAAAGGTGTTGGTTTGGTCTGAACCTCAGTTTGCCTGTTGCTACTTAAAACACTAACCTTTGGTGTGGCTCAGTCCCCCCCATTTGACTTATTGTGAGTGTAAACCTTGTCCCTTCCTAGATAGGTGCCATCACCTTCACCATGTTCCCATCCCTCCTCCTCCCCACCATTCCCAAAATAATTCCCATTGACCAGCACTCCCCTGTCACAGAAACACAGCCACGCCCTGAGTGGGACTTGAGGACTGCTCATCTGTGACCATCTGGGGGAAAAAACAGTGCTGAAAGCCAAAATACCTGCTCAACACACTCTTCCGTGCAAGCTGGGCTTGGGACCGAAGACAGTCAGTACCAGGCTGGAAGCTTCTACATTTTTGTTATGGGTTGTTGAACAAACCACACAGTTTTACCCCACAGGGTATCATAAATAGGCAATGAAAAAGCAGAGAAGTGAAAAGGAAAAGTATTTGTCTACAAAAATATGCTACAAAGCAAATGAGTCAGAAGGACATGGACTGAACTGTGCAGGGCCTGCTATGTTTAAAAGCAAAGCTTTTATAAGGTAGGGAAAGTGATTTAAGAGTCTGCAGGTAAACATGGGCTGCCACATATTTTTCTGGGGAAAAGTGGCAGAATAAATATGCAAATCCTTCTTATGTGACAGCCAGAATGGTGGAAATGATTACGAAATAGACCTGAAGAAGTCTGATTAATAATTTATCCTCAAATGGAAGTTGATTCTTGGCTGAACAGCAAGATAATAAGGCTGGCGAATCAATAAGAGCATTTACAACTCTGTAAAATGCATTTACAAGTACAAAAAGATGGGTTGCTTGTGGCCATGCCTTGCACAAGCTAGGAGAGAGGGAAGGGAGAGCACACAACAATGACTGTGCAGCATCAGCCACACAGACAAATCTGGAGAGGGAGCTGAGCATCGTCTCTGGATTGTTACTGCTACCTGAATGATTCTCCACCATTAACATGTGTCCTGACTGCCCATGGAGGACACATTAATTAAGCTCAGTCACTTAAGAAGTTCACATAATGAATGCAGTGTTAACAGAGCAGTTCAGTGGTACCTTCGGCCAGAATGTGACTGTCCTCAGGGACACAGTGTGGAAGTGACTGCCTGGACACCATGCCCTTGGCTGACCTGTGCACATCTGACCGAGCTAATCCCCCTCTGCATCACCCCTGTATCACAGCATGCATTGATCGGCAACTCACCCTGCTCTCACAGAGAAGCCTCCTTTGATACAAATTCTTAAAACTTTGTGCCTCAGATTTCTAAAAATGTCCTTGGCAAAATCCATTGGGCAACTGGAAGTTCATTGCTTGTCCACCCCACCTTCCCTGGGCAGCTGAGGAACGAGTGCCTTCACAGCAGCCCTCCTCTGTGATGTGACCAAACTGGAGGCATTTTTCACATGGTCTGATTCAGAGCTGTGAGCAGGCACCTCTGCCTTGAGGCAGATGAGAAGGATGGAGTCTCTCAGCTTGGTTCCAGACTGTGTGACCCTGGAAGGGACATGAACCTATGACATGTAATTGTCACAAACATCTTCCAGCCTGAGGTCCATGGGTTCCCAGAATGTCCCTGAAAAATGAGAAAGAAAAGCCAGTGGGGCTGCAAATGACCAAAATCCACACTGCCCCTGGCAAGTTTTTCTTTGTGATGTCTTCCAAAATGAGAGCAGTGACATTTTGGGGGAGCAGAGGGAGGTGAGAAGGCAGCTCCCACTAGGGATGTGCCTGATACTGAGACCCTCCCTGCCTTGGGCAGAAGTACAGATAATATATTTGCACAGATTTCCTCTTAGTGCTGCTCCTCCCCTGAGGGCCTTTGGCAGAGTGTCTCTGGTGCCCGGATGGCACAGTCTGTCCTAGCCGAATGGTTCCACAGTGGGAACATGAAGGGAGAAATGTGAGGCTGAAGGGACCCTGATAGACAGTCTTGCAAGACAGCTCTCCCCAGACCCTCCCAACAGATGGGTGCCCAACCTGCTGGTAAATACTGCCAGTGAAAGAGGCTCCATCCCTTCCTGACAGCTTGTTCCAGGGTTTGTGCCCAGAGCTGGAGAAGTTTCCTAACATCTGACCTAAATCATGCCTACTGCAAATGGGCCCTTGCTCTCAATATTTTGTCCCCATACTGAATAAGGAGAGCAATTCACTCTTATCCTTGCATGAAAACCTAATATAGAGAAATACATTTTACTTGCTGCCTTCTGGTCCTTTCCTTTTCCCGACAAAATAAGTCTGGTTACTTCAAATTTCCTGCAGCGTTTATCTATGTTAAGGTGCCAAGGAGCGGCACGCAGCACTCTGGATGTCCCATCTCTGTGAGCAAAGAGGAATAAACAGCTCTAGGGTGCATTCCTGATCTTCCCCCTCACAGGGCATCAACAGGACCTCATGAGAAATGGAGAAGAGCTACAAGGATGGTCAGACACTACCAAGTGTGAGCTGAGACCCTTCAGCTGGTGAAAGGCTAGAGGCAGGATAGGTGATAGTGGTGAATGTTATTGAACTGGTAAATAAGGAATGACTGTCCACTGTTTCTTTCAATGTAAGAACCAAGGCTGTCAAGTGAAAGCAGCAGGAGAACAAACAGAAAGATAAACTCTTCATGCTGTGTACAACTAACCTGAGAGGCTCCTTGCCTTGGGATACATGGAAATTATCTCTTTGAAGAAATTAAAAAAGGAACTCAAGAAAATTATTGGGAAACAATCCACAACAGCTGTTGTTAAATACAAAGCCACACTATTTGAGTGAGGAAGTCCCCCATTAAAGATCACTGAAGACTGGGAAACTGTTCTGAAGAAATCTCTTAGCACATAGACCCCCTTCTTACACATTAGGTATCCTCTCAGACATGGTCAGGATTACGTGGACCTTAGATTTGACCTGATCAGGTCTTTTCCTGTTCTGGCTCACACCATGCCTTTTTTGAGCATCCCAGAACTCTGGTTACTTTAGCGAACAACAGGCCTTGCTAAAAAATGGATTCAGCATCAGCTGTCAGACGGGCACCTTGGCTGTCTCAGTCATCTAGAGTGTCTCAATAGCTAAAGAGAGGAGACCTGAGGAACATGAAGAAAGAGAGAAAAAAAAGGCATCAGTGAGTCTTGCAGAAACTCACACAAGAACAGGCTGAACTTACTGGACTTGTTTAGGAGTTTGTCCTGTAGCATAATACACTGTGATCCTGAAAACATTGCACAGCTAAAAGTGCCAGGTGGGCTCATGTGGGACACTGAGGTGGGGGGATGCTGACCTGCCTTGCAGCCTTGTGTAGCTGCAGCTTCCTTTAAGTCTCTGCCCCTGGACTTAAGGCAGTTTACAGTAAGATTTCACACATCCCACCCCAGCCAGGTGTGAGATCAATTTACTGTCTGGAGCAAAGGTCAAGCATCCTGAAGGGTGAGGGCCAATGCAAAGCAGTGTCCTGGCCCGTCTAGGCTGAAGCTATTGGCAGCCATGGCTTTTGTGTCTGTCATTTAAGCCTCAACAGACAGAAAGAGAAAACTTTGTGAGGGGACTCTCATCTTATTTCGCTTCTACAAAGTTTGGGACTGGAGTACTCAAGAGCAGGAGGCCTCTCTTGATATTAAAGTCCTTCTGCCATGGGTTGAAAGGTGCCCTTTGTCGGTAGAAGACACTCAAGGATTTAGAGGCCCCTGGTTTGTAAATGGTTTACTTCTACAGCAGTTCCTTCTAGGGAACAGTGCAGACTAAACTATCACACAGCTCAGATGGTGTGAGCGACAGCTGGCGAGACCCAGAGCGGGGCAGCTGAGGAGAACACAAATTTCTGCTCTGTCCTTGCGCCCAGCATGTGCCTGGTGGTCTCTCTGGTTCCTTCCTTAGAAAAGCTCATGGATGACTTTGGCCAGTGCTGAGACATGACACAGGCTGTCTCCTCATCCTTCATCTACACACATTTCCGCCTCCAGAGTGCTCAAAAACATTGAGGATGATATTTCCTGTGAAAGACACTGTGTAGCTATTCTTATGGAGGCTGATGGCATTAGTAGGAAGGAGAGGGCAATTACTTAGATTAACAAGGCCCCAACCCATGGACTGAGAGGAAGGGTGGGCACATTCGTGGGTTTTCAACACTTTACTTATTTTTATAATCCTCCTGTTTCCCACCTCCCCCTCCATGGTGTCTTGGAAGTCAAGACTGACACCTGCCAGGATATGAGAAGTCCAGACAAAATCAGAATGATCCTCTCCAAAGCTGGAGTGGAAGGGAACTTTTTCAGCCCCCACAGAGATCAAAGAGCCAGCTGGGTCTGGGGTTGCAGGGCTGGGCAATTCCCAGGTGCCGGAGACTGGCAAGGTGTCAGTCATGTCCCCCTGCACATGCTCCTGCAGACGCTCAGCATATGACTTCGGGGCAGCTGGTGGCAGCTAAACCTTGGCCCGCACACCCCCTTCCTTGAGAAGCATGACGGAAGGGATTAAGTGGCTTGTAAGGTGACACGGGGTTGATCAGCTCTCAGTGGCTTGGTGGGAGGGGAGATGCTGAAGTGGCTTTCCATCTCTGCTCCCAGTCTCCTCTCCAGTCTCCACCCAAGCCCAGAAGTCTGTTGTCCTGCTGGAGGAACAGCAGCTCCCGTGCCTATCACCCTTCTTTTCAGACCTTACCGCTATGCTCTTTTCTCTCTAGGGGGGAAGGATTTGTCCCTCCCATCGGTTCTCTATGTCCTAAGCGGTGACAATCCAAGTGGAGTGTCTCCAGGAGCTGGAGGTGCAGAGGATGGAAAAGGGCAAGCAGATGCTGTTCAAGCACAGATGTGACAATTAGACGGGATGTAATTTGCAAATCCCTCTCTCCTTCCTGTCCTTGCAGACCTGTGGTAAGGCTTCAGTACTGCTCAGAAGACAAGGAATGATTTGCAGCACAAAACTGCTCCTGCGTTCATCCCTGAGTCTGCTTCACCACAGGGACACAGGAGCCAGACATATCCAACCAGCTCAGCTCCCACAGGCAGATTAACCAACACACACACCAGCACAGGGAGCTTCCCAGGGGCTTGAGGATAGATGTTCCCTGGCTGTTAAAGGAGGACATCTCTGAATGCAGCCCTGTGCTGAAGGTGTGAGCTTCACTGATTTTGATCACCTCTTCCTCACCATTGGTCAGTTCTACCATGCTGATTTTTCCCCCACAAGGCACACAGAAACATTGTGGGACACGACCACCATTGTCAGACATCAAAGAAAGAACTGTGCCACATGAAGAGCTCTTTCTCCAAGCACAAGTGGCTCCAGCATCTCCCTGTAATCCCCTTGCTCTGCCCTCTCCTTCCTGCTCTCAGCCAGCCCCTGGGCAGGTCTTTCTGGATGACTTGCATGCTCCACACTGGACCAACTCTTGTAACTCTCACTGCCACTGCCAGACACAGGATGCCAGCACATGGGTCTTGCTGGCAGGGTCCTAAGAGCCTTGGGGAGCAGGATTAGCAGCTCCTGTGGTATTCCTGTATTATCACATGCACTGTCAGCTTTGTTATTCCTCCTCAGCCTTCCCACCCTCCAGTGACACCCAGACTTTCTGTAACACAGATTCCTCTCATAGGGAGGCACCAGAGAGCAGGGAATAAATTTATAAGATTAGTTCATGTGGTCAGCGCTGAAGCTGAACAGATTTTTTTCCCTCTAACTTGTTCACATCCCTGCAGCATCTATGGACCCCACTGTGGGCAGGCACTCTGTACCTAATCAGTGGATCTTCAGTAGACCTGCTGAATTTTACAGGAAGAAGAAACACTTCCGATTGTCCAGTCTTTTCTGCTGTCTCAGGCAGTTGCTGAGCTTTCCTGTGGCAGGTGATGTCAGATCAGGTGTTGGTGCACAGAGCAAGACACGAGGATACTGCTGGCATGAAGACTATCTCTCATGGTCCTCATGAGCTTTATTTCTCTGCTGTGTCACTTCAGTCTCCTTCCCGATCCAGGAGACTGTATGTCAGGCATGGCTGTGTCAGTAGTAGGGGTCAAAAAGCAGGGGAGATACTCAGTGCTGTGCACAAGTGATATCCAGACTGCCTGCAGGGTAGGAGACAAGGCTGTACACTTAATCCTCAAAGCATGACAGCATGGCACTGCCCTGTAACAGGGATTTCCCTTCATTGTGAGAGCCCACTGGTGATTGCTCAATCCAAGAGAGGTGAAAAGGCTCATAACTGGCATCAGTAGTGGAAAAAACTCCATCCTTAAGTGGCATCTCTAGTGGAAAATATGGCATCTCTAGAGTGGAAAAAAATCCAGGCCAGTTCCTCTGGAGAACAAATCTCAGAGAGTACAGTTCTGTCTAAATATATATCTCTCTCCGAGAAGGTCCCACAGCAGTCTCAACGCTGTCCTGGGGTGATGGAACAGCCGGAGGCAGAGGGTGCAATGCAGACCTGGCAACATTAGAGGGAGCTTTGGGAAGGGGTCTGGGAAGAGTAGGAAACAATAACTAGATGTAAATTACATTTTGTGAGTTCGTTTAAATAAGGGATCCAGTTTAATCCCATCGAGTGTTTGCTTAGTGTACAGCTGAAAATTAGCATCAACAATTTTATGCACAATAATAAATTTAAGCCATTACTCTCTCCATCTGCAGCTCCATTCATATAGTTTAAGAATCAAAGTGATTTCCCTGTAAATTTCTAAGCCTCAGTAATTTACTCGAAAGAATGTAAATAGAAAGAGCCTGAAGGCCCAGAGACACAGTCTTACAAGCCCTCCCTCCCCTCCCTCTTCTTCTCACTCATCTCAGGTGAAGATGACGGGAGATGTCCATTTTGGTGAGTGAACACAGATATCACACTCTGGTCCCTGACGGCCTGCTGGTGTTATCCTGTATCTGGACACGGAACACATCAGCTAGCGAAAGGGAGCCCTGCACATTGGGATGCTCGGTGTGGGCACAGCACCGTGCTCCGAGGCGGCTGCAAGGAAATCAATCATCTTTTATTGTTCTTTGCTCCTCCGGTCGGGGTGGAACATTCCTCCTAAAGAGAAACTTGTTATCCTCCCCGGCAGCGTCCCTGCCGAATTCCTGGCATCAGCGGCTATAAATAACCCCCTGTAGATGAGAACAGCATGTGGGCAAGGCTCCCAGGGACTGCAGGCAGCACAGGATCCATCCGACACACACACTGGGCCCTGCCATCAAACCCCAGGAAAGCTTTCCAGCCGGTTGGGGAGGTTGTTCCCCCATTCTTAGCTTGAAAGCCAAGGCAAAAGAGGCAAAAGGCTGCAAGGAAACCAGCTGGCTGGGAATTCTCACTCTGGGTTTTAGGCTAGGCCTGTCCAGCTGCGGCCGAGACAAAGTTAGGATAATATTCTATATCTTTATGAGTTTTACAGTCTGTGGCCTTGAAATGTGGTTGGAATTAAGATTAGAAAATCTTGCACTTTTTTTCCGAGAATTATCCCATCCCCAAGTTAGAACAACACCACCAACAGCCACAGTAGCCCCCTTCCCATCCCCAGAATTGTGTGATCAGAAATCTGGATGAATATTTTTGTATGTGCCACTTTAAACCACTGGCTTTCAGTTTCCAACATTTCATCAAACTATTTTATGGTGTAAATGTAAAAGTTCCTTTTAAGCAGAAAACATGTACTTTTTCATTGTAGAGCCTGTAAACTGTTTAAAAAATGTTTCCACTTCTTTTTTTCTTTTTAATAAAATAGGAAACATGTCTAAAGCAGACCATTGAACAGTTTCGCTTCAGCAAATTAAAAGATAAAAATTAATAAACTACTATTCTGCTTAGGCAAGGTGTTTGTATTTTACAGTCAAGGAATTGGTGGATTATACAAGAGGTCTAGGATGGAGCAAGGGTGTGTTTGGAGGAAACTGGGGATGGCAGATTAAGTGCAATGGATGCTGCACAAGGATATGGCTAGAAACAGCTTTGGAGGAGAAAATCCATGCTTGTAAATGAAAAACATTTGGCTACGTAAGAACTGAAGCTCTGGGATTTGAACTGACATTGAGGCTACCATTTTTAAATGCTTCTATAGCATTGAGCACAATAAAGAGCTGGGCAGAGCTCTGCAAAGTGCAGAAGTTTGCAAAATCCAGAGGGGAGAAAGAATGCTGAGAGTTCCAGATGTTCACCACTTAATTAGAAATGTCCATCTTGTTCCCTCTCTCCTTTCACTGATCTCAAAATTATCTGCAAAGGAAGGTCCTCAAGGAACACTCTTTTCACATCAGATTAATTAATTTCATTTTAATGTCAAGGTTTAAAAGCATCATACTGCTAAAATGTTAAAACAAAAAAGCTGTGTCTAAACACAGTAATTTTTGAAAATACAGACATTATGTCTTTAAACATTGACCAAACATTTTCTTTGTATTTTCTTTCAAATGAAAATCCTGTTAAAATTAGGCACCACTCTGTCCTTTTCCCTAAAGTTCAGGGGACCAAAGTGTCAGGAGGAGGAAGCCTTCTTTCGGTAGACATAGAAATCACGTATGTTTTAAAACATTATTTTATTACTCTTGTAAAGCTTTACTGACAAGTCCAAAAAATAATCTTATGAAGGTGGAAAACAACCTTATTTCTAAGGAGAAATAAACCATAACAGCAAGATAGTTGTCCCAAATAATTAACCGTCTTCCAGTAATGGAAAAATACTAATAAACTTAACATATGGGATGAAACACATTGATTGACTCATTTGACCTCAATCAGGGTGTTGCCCATGTCTTTTCAAAAAACCAAGGGGAGAAGCAGGGAAGGTATGAAAGTGAGGCATGACAAGAAGCCCCTCCACAAAGCTAGAGAAGGGGATCCTCCTCACACCTGTTGGGTGCACAGACTCTAGCTTATCCAGTTTTTCCCTGTTTTCCTACTAATATTCCCCAGGAGTAAACAAGGTTTCAGGCTGTCCCTAGAGAAGACCGTGGTAGTGCCTGTCTTGTTTAGGGTGACTGCTGGACACACGTGCCAGTTCTGGAGGGGACAGGAGAGGCACAGCATCTATCCCCGCTCTGAGCAAGGTGATGGCAGCAGGCGAGACACAGGGGCTGGGGTGGTACGAATCCAACCCAGATGTGCTCCCACCTGCCTGCAGCAGCAAAGTAGCTGCACTGCTTCAGTGCAGGATGTCCTTATCCCTTCTGAAAAGGGGAGGCTGAGAGAGCTCGGTTTGTTTAGCCCAGCATGACACCCGCTGAGAGGGGATCTGATTGCTGTCCATAAACACGTCAACAGGCCTAACAGCAGGAAAGAGCCACTGAAGCTAAAAGAGGACACTGGCACTGGAGCAAACAGGGCTAAAGCACAAGGAAAGAGAATGTAGGCTGGAAATTAGCAGCAGATTTGTAGCCAGCAAAGAGAGGCTGGAATAGGCATCCCACAGGGCCAGAGTGGGCCAAAGTCAATGTTTGTCTAAGACAGAGCCTGCTCAGTGCATGAAGGAGCTGCAGTACTGGATGTTCTCAAAGCATTATTCCCCAGCCCCAGCGATGTTTTATATGCAAGTCAGGTATGGCTGGTGAGAGACACCTTTCTTTGACTTGTCTCTATCTTTCAGTGGAGATGATGGCACTGGGAATCCCCCCTTTCTTAACCAGGTGGACCAGCTTCTCTATTGGGTTGCACTCCATCTTCCAAACCCCAAGGGGCAGATGAATGTTTGGTTTTCCACATGGCATCCCACTCATCCAAGCCATAACTTAAGCTGTGCCTACTCTCTGTGCTAGCAAGACCACACTGAGATCATTTAGCATAGTTAAACTTGGGTTGACTGAGCCACAGCAACATTATCCCTGCCTCCCTCCCTGCCTCTGCTGGAGGGACCAGCCCTGGGGTGATCAGCATAACCCACTGCTGAAGATGAATTTTCAGATTAATGATTGGGGTGGTAGCAGTGAAGGCCATGTTCTCTTCTGCCCTTCCTGCTGCAAGAATAGCAACATCTAGCAGAAGGGCAGGGCAGCCAGCAAGGGAAAACAAGGGATAACCCAAGTGCTGTAGGCCAAGGTCAGATGTCATAGCCCTCACCGCCTGACTGGCCCTAGCCCCAGAGCTGCCCCTTTGCAGCACAGCAGCTGAGTGGCTGTATATTCACTCCCAAAGTGCCACAGCCTAAACCCTGTCTGCAGATTTCCCTCTGTACTGATCCAGTGGTGTCTAGATGCTTTTGGTGGATCAGGATGGCTCTGGGCTGGATGCATGATGTGTTCAGCTGTCTTGGGTTTCGGAGGGCAGCAACATCTGTGAGAGCATGAGGGAATGGCTGCAAATTGATGTATCACACATGCCTTCCATTCGTGTTGGGAGCTCAAATGCACCATGCTGACGGAGCCTGATGTGTTCAGGCTGCATCCAGACAGCTGGAGCCCAGGGACAACAAACTGACAGGTTTCAGCCATCAGCTGGGCACAAAGAACCTGGATCTGGTCCAGTTTCTGTCCAGTCCCAAGCAGGGATAACCGACAGCTCTGCTGGAGGTCCTGTGACGTCAGTGGCTCAGGCAGTGTTTGCGTCTGGAGGGGATTTGAAGTGGGCAGTGCAAGCTCAGCAGGTTTGCACTGGGTGACCTACTTTGCCCCAGGCTAGATGTGGACTGTGTGACTGGCCATGGAGCTCCTCCAGTCCCCGCTATTCACTTGGGCCAGACTTCCCTTTTCTCCTCTACGCCCAGTGCAGCTCATGTTTTATGACAAATTGAATTTAGTTATGTGGTTCATTGACTCTGTGCCCTGGAATTCCCTCACCCCAGGTACCTCCTCCCTCTAGCATGTGCTGGGAATCTGCTCTGAAGCAAATCCCCTCTGATATTGGCTAATCCTTTTTGTCTCACTCCATACCACCATGACCTGAGCTGATACCATTCTCTCCTCAGGGGTGCAGACCCTTCCCCAGTGACCTGCTTAACAGAAGCTGCTGCAGCCTTTTGCAGTCAAATACATGCTCAGCCATGTGTTGTCCTCTCTTATCTGAGCAGTGACACTGATTTTGGCTGATGGCAACTGGAACTGCAATAGGCATCCATAACACTCCTTTCCAAACAACAGGTTCCCAGGCAGCAGCAAACCTCAAAAGCTGAGAGCAGTACTTGCCCTGAGCTCAATGACTGTCATGAAGTTTAGATCCTTGTGCAAACATCTCTTAAAGTGAAAACCACCCCTACACCTGCAGCAGTAGCATCACCTTCCCAGGCACCTTGCCTGATGACAAATAGCTGTTTGATGCAGGCATATGACTAAGAGAAGATGCCCAGTAGTTGTCTTTTCCCCAGCAAATGTTGTAACAGTGGCTCTGAGGCAGGTAGGGGAGGGACATAGCCCCAGTCCCTCTCCTGGTCCGCTCTCCTGGTGACAGTGTTGTGTAAATGTTGAAATATTGCTCTTATGTAGTTTCAGTTATGAGAGGTGGGTATCCTGCTTCGATCTGTCTCTCTCATACACATTCATAACATTCAAATTTATAATGTAATCTTACTTGCCGTTCCATATTTATGAGAAGTTTTGATGGGTGTTTCTTTATGTGATAATATCAAGCAGAATGCTAACCCATTGCCTCAAACCACTGTAAAGTCGTTTTCTTACATAATTGACACCAGCATATTCTTTCATTATACAAGATTTAGCATGCATCTGCTCCACCATTGCATGGCAATAGATGACTTTTTCCAGAGTCTCCTATTATCAATTCAAATTAGCCCCATTTCCCGAAGCTACTGTATGGATTTTACAGTTGACAGTAAGGGAAAAACACAGGAGCATAATGACTCTATTAAATTATTCAGGCCTAGTTAAACCCAGTTCAGTCTGAACTGGAGAGCAAGGAAACAGGGAAGAAGGGGGAGACAGGCAAAAAAAGCCCTTAACTCCACGCAACTGCTTGGTTATAAAACGCAGCCATCTTTACAATGAGTTATAGAGTGCATCACCTGCAAGAAGCCTGGAAGTCCTTAATCAAAGAGAAAAGTCTGTCATATGATAGAACACTCATTTTAGTTAGGGTAATTGGGTTCAGCAAGAGGCTAAGAAGAAAAGTTTGGTGAGGAGATGGGCATCTATCACCTTTTATCTTCCCCAAATTTTGGTCTTGCCTAATTTTCTTTCCAAATTGTCTCATGGGGCTCCCCGTCCCATCTCAATCTTTCCCTTCTGTAAGAACAGGCAGCTAGACAAGGTACCCTTGGGTTTTGCCATCTGATTCCATCCCAACCGAACTCACTGTCCTTTGTTCCCTTGTTGGACAGACAGACAGGTAGACGAGGATGGACTGGTGACTTTGGAGAGGGAGATACTCTGTGGAAATGGAGAGGTAAAGGGGTGGCACCTGGCTGCTCATGAAGAGACTACTGGAAGGAGAGAAATGGGACTAGGTGTTTTGACCGGATCACATTTAAAAATGGAGGACAGATATATCAGGCTACCTGAAACATGGAAAAATAAGGCTCAGACATTACTCAGGTAGATGGTAAGTAGATGCTGGATGCCAAGTTCCCAAATAGTTTTTTAGGGTCTCACACTAAAATGAATATATTGGCCACAATCAGCTGTAAATGGTAGACAAACAAGCCCTTTAATATTTGGTGTGGCCAGTCAGCCACCTTCCCTTTTCTTGGCAGCCCACTACCTGGTCCTCTCAGACAGTTGCTCCTCCAAGTTTGGCTTTGTGCTGCAGAAACTTTGATCACAGTGCAGAGAAATGGAAAAAAATGGCTTCAGGTGTAGTGATGTTCCTGCCACTTTGCTGGATTATCAACAAGCCCCAATGTTTATCTATATCCTGTAGAGTCTGCACAGTGAGACAATAACAATTTGTAGGCTGCCCAGCTTTGCCTTTTAACAAACGGCAGTAAGCCTACAGCACTCCATTCCCAACCAGACCCTGCCACAGCATCAAGACTTTCATCTCCATGAGCAAAACTTTGCTCTAACCCATGGTTGTGAAAGAAAGCATGAGCAGTGGAGGAAAAATCCCCCTGCTGTACACTTCTTTGCAGGAGGAGCAGGAATGAGTCAGAGATTGTTGAGGGTTTTGCGGGGGGATGAAGACAGAGGCAGAAAAGCAGCAGGGAAAAAGACAAAGGCCAGAAAGAGTTTTCTGGGAGGCATTCTGCAACTGTGGGTTGAGGTTGCAAAAGGCACAAATAACCTTCTCTCAGCTGCCCTCTCCTGCTTGGATATATTTGCCCAGGAAGAAAGCAGTGAGTCCAGTACAGTGTAAACTTGTTGTCTCATAGATTGATATAATGCAGTGTGTTCTGTCACTGCTGGTGGCTTTAGCTCACATTTCGGCTGCCTGGTTCTTCAGAGTAAAGATTTGTCCTTCAAATCCAAAGGCCTTGGACTGAGCCCCTGCAAGGAGTGACACAGGGAATTGATACTTCTTGTCCTGGAAAGAAAATCCCTTCCCCGTTTTGTTGCAAACAAGTATTTTGGCAGCTCTGAAGTGTTTGCCAGGCTCTGGAAAACCAAGTATAGAGATTTTCTGTGGAACATGGTGTGCTAGCACCAAGTAATGTGCTTCGCCCTGCAGCTGTGCTCTGTCAGCCCCCTCAGTGCCTTGGTGATAGTTAAGGCACAATGTATGGATTCCAGGCTTGCAATGCCCTGAAATATTTGGTGTGGGTAGAAACAAAAAGGGAGCTGGAATCACCTCGAGAATCCTGGCCAACCCAAACTATTCTCCATTAGCAGAAACAAGCCTTTGGGATCAGGATGGAGAGCAGCAGTAGTCCTTATGTCCAAGGTGGTCTCTGAGGAGCTTGTGGGCATGTCTCATTTGGGGTTTCCTGTCAGATTGGGTCTTTGTCCTCTTTTCTTCTTTCTGTTCAGGTTTTTCCCACTCTGCCTTTTTCATCCATTGCTACCTGCTCCAGAAGCTATTTCTTGCTGTCTCTACAACAGTGTGTCCCTGGGATCTCACTGAATGATGGGGTTTTCTTTCACTTTTGCTTCATAGCTGCAGGTGATAAAGTGCAAAGAGAACACACCCTGGGGAACTGTACCCAGTAAATGGCTGGTTGAGCTGGAGAAGATCATTTAAGAAAGCAGGGAATTGAGTGAATGGCTGAAATCACAGGATCTGAGGAACAGCCAGTCAGACATGCCCCAAATTCCTGCTGTCCTCATGCTCGGCAGATCCCAAAATGTTTTAGAGCCAATTCTGATGATGCTGCCTGGTGCAGAGTGGCACAGTGTTTAATCCAGCTGGCTGAGTATATGGATCCACAGGTCCTGTCCTCCAGCTGCTATTTACTCTGTGGGGTTGCAGGGTGGGCTGCCCTGACCATCCCTAGTCTGGCTACAGGGTGTGCAGGAGCCCAGCTTCGAATTCCTCTGCCCAGATCATGGCTGATCTTTCCAGAGAATTTGCGTCGAAGGGCAAAGTCTCTGCATAGTTTAGTAGCAGCTGTTTTGTCTGATTTATTGGCTGTTGCAAAGGCCTATGTAAATGTAGCAAAGTGGTCTATTATCACAAGATCTATCCAGTGCCCCCTGCCTTGCTGATGACTGATGCCCTGATCCAGCAGCTTACTTAACACCTGTTCAGTTTTAAGCACGTGGGCCCAACCCTTTGAAGTCCTCTGGGAGCAGTGGCAAAGCTCATGTGGTCATAGTTTGAGTGTGGGCTTCAATATCTGTGTGAGTTGGGGTCCCAGTGGAGCTTAGCTTTGAAAACAGCAAGGGGCAGGACATAAAGAAATCTCTGTGAAGACTTTTACCCACTTACAGGGTGCAGAGAGTTGGGTAGGATTAGGGCACACATGAACAGAGGCTCATCTCTTCATGTCACTGGGGACAGTCTGCTCTCACAGACTGCAAAATCCCAGGGAAATGGGGTATGAAAATCCACAAAGGGGGGCTAGCACAGAGCAGGGAAGGTGAAGCAGTCAGGTAAAACCAAAAATAACTGGCACAGGTCCCTGTCAACAGGTTTTGCTCCTAGTGTATGAAAGTGAAGCAAAACCAAGGGTACCCACTGATTATTCTCACCTCCCTTTTCTTGAGGGAGTTTTCTGGATGTAGGGTTATTGTGAGAAAGTGCTTTTGGAACCTAAATAACTCAGACAAGAACAAAGCCTACTCTGAGCCCTGTTTTTACAGAACATAATGAACTTTCTGGCCTGGCCATGCCTGACATTTCTGTCTGTGTGACACCTAAATCTAAGGAAGTTTTTTTTTGTGGATATTAAAGCCCTTCATCCCTTCCCCAAACCTGGTAATGAGAGTATTGCTTTAAAACCCCAAAATATCTCACCATGATAAATACTCCAGAGGAGATAGTGATGAGACAGAAACAACCTGCAATATTTTGTTTCATCAATCCTGTATTCTTCATTTCAAAGAGGCATTTTCAATTTTAAAAACTGGTCAAAACTTCAACAAGGGC
The DNA here is from genome assembly GCA_013397315.1 of Donacobius atricapilla. Classification (NCBI taxonomy): domain Eukaryota; kingdom Metazoa; phylum Chordata; class Aves; order Passeriformes; family Mimidae; genus Donacobius; species Donacobius atricapilla. The sequence continues at coordinate 25,913 of WBMY01010257.1, read as the reverse complement.
AGAAAAGGTTACAGGAGGTGCAAGTTGTTAAAATGAGTTGAAGCCACAATGAGTCCTGGAGTCAGTGATAAAAAAATCATGTTCTTGATGGGAAAATGAGAACAGCGTGACCCTGTCACCCATCTGCAAAGTGGACTACCCTTTTGCAGCAATGATGCCTGGTGTTATGACAGCTTTTAATTAAGCTCCCTGTTAATGATCTGGGAAGAGCCTGCTTCATTCCTGAAGCCTCTAGGTGGTAGTAAAGACAGGAACAGATAGTGAAATGACACCAAAATATTTAGCACCCGGTTTCATTCCCAGTGGGAGCTGGATGAAGCCTATGGGAACTCTGACCTGGGGTTTGAAATAGCACATGGAGGTCAGCTTGGGAAAAGACAGTTGATCTGCAAAGGGAAAAAGTAACAGACGAGCCCCATCAGTTTAGCTCCAGCCCCAAACCTCAAGTACCCATTGCTGGCTTGGTTTCTCACTGGGGGAAAGAATCCTGATCCATTTTCACCTGCTTCACTTTTCATGTGAGTTGCCACCTCTTCCCTTAGAGGATTAAAGAAAAATAGTGTGACTTTCTTCCAAATGGATTAAGCAGAATGGAATCTTTTGTATCCAGTCTACATTGGTTCAGCTGGTATTGGAACACAGGCACAGCCATGAGTAGCTGGTAAAGATGAGAGTGCAATGGGAAAAGTGTGATATGATTTGGGACTGAGCACAGATGCACAGAGGGAAGGATCAGCCTAAAAACCCTTTAGCAGCTTTGCCTTTGGCCCAAGTAGAGTTCCAAGGATCATTTCCAGGCCTATGACCTGAAAGCCATTGGCATGATTGGAAGACATTCAGGAAAAGCTATGAAAACAAGCAGAGGTGTAAAGGGAAAGATTTACAAGGAACTTTTGAAGGAGCTAACTGCAAGAGCTTAACCTAATGATGACACAGTGAGGACACGATGATAGCTTGCAAATATGTGAGGGGTATTAGCACTAGGAGCCAGTCATGGGGACTGAAAGGGTATAATTGAGAGGGACAGGCATCAGGGAAGGGAGGCAAAGAAGGAGCTTCAAGATAGCTTCCAGAGAACCAGGAGCATTAAGAAATGGGATGTGCCTTTCAGGCAATGGTTGGAAGCAACCTGGAACCTACGAACAGCCTGAACAAGGAGCTGAAATGTGTGCTGGGGAGCGCACCTGGCATGAGGGACAAGAGAGGGGAAAGCTCATGGACTCTTCATGTTGCTGGCCCATGTGATCCCTGGTGTTTCAGATTGGTGCATTGCTGGGGAGCAACAAAGCATTGGGCACAACAGGCAAGCATTTATGGAAGTTGTGGGAGCCAGTGTTGACTGACCATGTCTGGAAGCCAGTTGAATCCATGCCTTAGTCACACTCACACATCAGCTGGGGTATGTAGTCCAGGCTTTTGATGTCCAACCCTGTCCCTTTGCTGGTGCCCTCCATGCCTTCTGCATCTCTCCCAAAGCTCCCCAGTGTCAGCTCTGCCACTGCTGCTCAGCCACCCTTTGCTCTCTCTGTATCCTTGGGCTCTCCCTGCACCCTTGGGCTCTGCCTGCATCCCACCTTTTCTCCTTGCTCCTTCTCAGGGACCTCTGCACATCCTCCATGTCATGGTGTGCCTGACCCCTCCCACCTCTTATTTCAGCCCTCTGTCTTTCCAAGGCGAGGATTCCCAACCATCCTAAGTAGCACACTGAGGGATCTTTCAAATTTTTTTTTTTTTGATACTGAACTGACACTGGCAGCAGGCTCTGGAGAGCATGATCACACTGAGCCACTTCCCTACATGTCCCCATGTGTCCCAGCAGTGTCAGACACAAGGTCACCTCTGGAGATGGCATGCCATGTGGCACAGAGATGTGCCAGCCCTGTCAGCTGATGCAAACACTACTCCTGCTCCAAGGGAGCAGCGCCAGCCACAGGGAAGGGAGGGGATGGAAGAACAGGGGAAGACTGATTGCAGGGCCTGACCTTACATTTGGACCTCCCAGAAACTCTGCCAAGGTTGCCCCCATATGTTTTCCCAATGAGCCCTGTCTCTCCCTGCTGCATCACTTCCAGGCAGGATGAGGCCTCGGAGACAGGAGCCCCTCAATCACATCTTGCTCCCATCCACATAAGGCTGGGCTGACAGGTCTGCTTCTTGCAAAAACTCCTCAGCATGTCTTTGAGCAGAGAGACTTTTCTTCTGGAGCAGGAATGCCTAAGAGATGGTGAGAGGGTGGACGATGCCCAGGGGAGCAGTGCTGCAAATGGCATGTCACAGAGGTGGCACGGGGAGCGTGACAGATCACTCAGTGCCTCCGCTGCTGGACAATCAAAGAATTCCTCCAACTGGCTAGATTTATCCAAAAGTGACATGCATCCGGGCTGGGGGCAGGGAGAGGGGGCTGGCAAGGGACTCTCCTTATGGTAACAGCTGGGACCAGGCCTAAATATGATTCATTAACATCATAAAAAAAAAAAAAAAAAGAGAAAGGGGAAATGAAAACCCAAGTCACAGACACAATTAAGATTTATGGACCCAGAAGGATGAGAAGACTGGGGATGGAGAAGAACAAGGAAGGAAGGAGAAAGAGTGCCAAGAAGGTAGATTACAATTTAATGCTTCTTCATGCTCAAAAATTGTAAGAAGGGGCTGAGTGTTGTTCCCTGGGATGGGGACTGCTGAAGCTTGGTTGGGCAGGAGTGGGGAGGTGAGGAGGTTGGAGGGTGCAAGCTTGCTATACTTTTTGAGGGGGGGATGTGTCCTGAGGAAAATGCCACTGAAGGAATGTGCAGGCATGATTTACGGCCCACGGGACAGCCTACCCGGCTGCATCATGCCAGTGCTTTTTTGGTCCACAGGGTCTCAATGCCATGGGATCCTGAATTATGTGGGACAAGGGGGGCGGCTGTCTCCATCCCCCCAGTTCTACCCACCCCACAAATATCTCTGCAGAAGGAAGGGCTCAGAAAGGCAAGGGGGCAAGATCAAAGGTCTACAGCAAGGTACCCACCACCACCCAAAGATTTTGTTAGAGGATACCAGGTCTGAAATTGAGAGGGAACAGGAGACGGGGCAGGTGACCCACTTTGGATGAAATAGGAACCATCTGGGACCTCTTCCCAAAACCGCTGACCAGTCCAGCATTGCTCTACTCCTGTCAACTCAGCTGTAATTTATGGAAAGGAGGGTACATGATCCCAAACAGCCCTTTCACATCTCTGTTTAAGAGCTGTCTTGTACCAGCTAGAGTTGTGACATAGCACTGACATTTTTCTTCTGCCTCTCCAAGTTAGTGTGCAACTGCCAATGGCTTCACTTTTTCTCCTTTTTTTTTTCTATCAATAAGTAAATACTCCAGAGGTGTACTGGCTGGAAGCAACCTGTCCTGCCTCTCTTCCAAAAGCAACTTTCAAAGCCAGATTTTGTAGCATGTGCTCGGCTTTCCAAAAATTAGAAGAAACCCCTGGTTGTCTTTTTTTTTTTTTTTTGCCTTGCTAAGACCCAATTTGGACTCAAGGGCTTTGCAGAATTATAAACAAAACAATAACTAGGGGAGTTCTATTGAAGTGAAAAGTTTCTGTGATGCACTTGGTCTGCTTTAAAAAATATTTTGTCAAAAAATATTTTGCCACCCAGCTCCATCAGCATTTGTTGCAGATGAGCACAGCTCAGGAACAGGGTTATCCTTTGCCCTTCCGTGCTAAGACATCAGCATCACCAGTTCTGTTGTCTCTCATCTCACAAGGAAAATAAGGCTGATTCCACTGCCTCCATTCAAGTAACGCTTTGTTGCTTTCCCCAAAACCACTTGTAGAATGCAAAGCACCACCCTCCCAGTATCTGCGTGCCCTCTGACCAGCTGGCTCCTGCAGCAGGCGGCAGATCCAAGGTGTGGCGAGCCAAGGGGTTGAAATCTAGTAAAGAGGGAGATTACTGCTGTCTTGTGTCCGTGAACTGTGTCCCTGGGTAACTCCATCAGCATCCATGCTGCTGACCAGTAAGGAAAATTTCCTCCACAGCACAGAGGTTTCTGGTGCTGTGCAAATCACACGGTGTTTGGGGAAGACAGGGACTAGCAACCTTCTCTGTTTCCCAAAGTCCTGGAATGCTCATACCTGTTTCATAGAGCTGTGGAATGGTTTGGGTTGGAAGGGACCTTAAATTTCATCTGGTCCCAAACCCCTGTGCCAAGGGCAGGGATGCCATCAACAAGATGAGGTTGCTCAAAGCCTCATCCAATCTGTCCTTGAACACTTCTAGTGTACAGAAGATCAGTGTGGAGGTCTTGGTGGCTGATTAGACTACAAAGTGTGTAAATACAGACTCAGGAATATCTGGTATCTGGCCCTGAGGGAACGATGCTCTTGTAGGAAGGATGTTAATCCTGGCTACTCCACTGCAATGCTTCATGCTGTGCGGAAAGTGACTGGCAAGCAAAGCACCAACAGAATGGCATCAAACTGATGTCAGAAAGTGGGAGTAAGGAAAAGTTGGGGTGTTTGGTTTCACTACTGCAGATGGGAAAGTAAATTAATATAAGGAATTTAAGAATTTAGACTGGAACCCTGACTGGACTTAGCACTTTTCTGGGCTGTCCTTCATCCCTCCGTCCATCCAGGGATCTTTCATGAACCACCCATTCATCCATTTATCTTCCTCTTCCTGCCTGCAGTAACTGCTGGCACAAGGCATTGCACAGAGGAAGCCAGCTGCAGAGCGCAATGTCAATTTGCGTGGTACTAATTCCCCAGGAATGATGCTCTACAGTCCTACAGGCTTCTGAGTTTCCCTCTATGCATTAACCCTTTGTGTGTAGCAGAACAGCCAGCCACCTCAGCATTTCCATGGTGCAGGGCCTGCTTTGAGAAGAGCATTGCACCCAATCTGCTCCTCATTATATCAGGACACAGGGATGCAAGGAGGCTGGTGGTGAGGCCAGCAGGACCTGGAGCAAGCAGAGAAGAGATGGAAGCAGAGAGGTGAGGTTTGGATGCAGGCTAATAGAGGATACCAAATGAGGAAAGGTGAGGACAGGAAGAAAAAAAAGGGCTCTTTGCAGGAAAATAGGCAAGAGACAGAGGAGCAAAGAGTCAGCAGCTGCAGTGCTGGGAGTTGTGTTTTGCATGGGTGTCTTGAAGGGGTCCTACAAGGAAAGAGAGAGCTGAGAGAGGTAATAAGAGAGGCAGCAAGACCTGGTGCCCGTGTCCCTTGGAATGGGCGGTGCTAGCTTCCCAGCCTGGCAGGCTGCTTTATCCCGTGCTGCTCCTCAGACCCACCAGCACTTTTCTAGCTGTGCCCCCTCTCCAAGGAAAGCCCTGATTTAAGCAGGTAAATGGCAGGAGAGCACTCTCCAAAATGGGATGTTCATAGTAACTCACCCTTCAAACCCCTGGAACTGCTGTGGGCAATAGTGGCATGCTGAAAGTGAGCCACATGTCACTCCCATCAAGAATGAGGCAGACGGCATTCTGACCCAGGTGGTTATCCCATTCCTGTGGCACTGGGAGGCTGCCCTGGTGCTGTGTCCAGTTAGGGAGGGAAGTAGAGGAACTGGGTAGGGTCTGTTGGCCAGGACCATGGCAGGGAGCAGTGAGAACACAGTGTCCAGTGTCCTGTGCTGTGAGAGGATTTTTACTGCATTATTCAAGTGTGTCCTCGTGTTTCTGCAGCTTGGACTAGACTTGCAAGAAAGCTGAGTTGTCATTTATTTGAGGCAAACGTGAAACATCTCTGTCCCTTTTCTCTGGGATCTATCCTCAGATGCCTCTTGATGCATCTTAAATCTGACCTAAAATGCTTCACAGTGATGAGCTTGGAAAAGGGACCAGGTGCTCTGAGCTCATGATATGCTCTGTTTGGGCAAGTCACCAAAAAATGTTTTTCTAGTGTGTTGGACCAAGGCACCTTTCTCTTCACTCCTCTCCCCTGCAGCACAGATCACATTGGGGCCAGTCTTACTGCTTCTGGTTGACAGGCTACATAAACCAGGGCAGCCCTCTGGAAACCAAATCCCCCAGGATCTAGGGAACACATGCTAAAAGAAGCTAGGGGGTGGTCTGCATGCTGGAGCCTGTGAAGCAAAGCTTATCCTTTGGAAACATATATGGCAGTATATTCTCTGGTCCCAGCATCATGACATGGCAGTAAGGTACAAACTTCTCCTGTCACCCCCATGTTCTCTGCTGTTTGGTTCCCCTGGAAGCCCCTTGAATTTTGTATGGCAAGGCTGCTTTTGCTATTCTATACAGTTTTCTCCACTGACTCACATTCCTCTTCCCATTTACTACTTCCCTGTTCCCTCCAGCTTTTCTACGAAGGAAAGTCTTTCCAGTCTCCCTGTCAGAGGCTCAGCCAGACATACCTAGGCAGGAAAAGGTGCAGTTTTCAGAATCCTTGTAGGGAAAAGAAATGGCTTAATGCTTAAATACCCTCCCTGCCATGTCGACACCTTCCTCCCCCCGACCTGGTGCATGTTGAGCGAGCAGCAGGGTACCCCAGGGAGCTCTGCTCCAGCTGCAAGCTCATCAGCCATACGGGGAGTGCGCAGCGGTGCTTCGCCACTAACGCTTGCCGTGTTTAATCACACATCTGTGGGTTCAAACAGACTTAGCCAGCATGGGAAGGGATGCACCAGGTAGCAGCAGGTGACAGAAGTTGCTGATTCTGGTTAAACTGTGAAAAACGGATAAGCTAGGGACAGGAAAGAGGCAGTGCCATGGGAAGCAGGGAGCTAGGGGCATCCTGGCCTGGACAGCTGGGGGTAAAAAATGTGTGTGTGTGTGTGTGTGTGTGTGCGCGCGCATGCGCGCACGACCATGTTCATATGGGAATATCCAGATGTTTATACCACCTTGGTCACTGGGTCTGCCATGCTCCCACTACCTGGCTCACACATGGGTTGGCAGTGCCTGAGCATGTGGTTGATGTCTCCACACACAGAACAAACCCCACACAGGTTTGGGCTGAGATGTTTGTGAAGCTGTTGGTGCTGGCTGCCATGATCCCACGTGAGTCTGTTGGGACAACAGTGTATTGCTGTGTGTGACAGAGCTCTATGTAGGTGTTTGGCAGGAGGAGACCTTCAGTTTTGTGTAGGTGTTTGCTGAGGTCTGTATCTGTGAGTTGTCATTTTCTTTGTCTGTTTGCATGCACCAGCCAACCAAAAAAAAAAAAAAAAAGAGCAGGGTGCCATGTCTCAAGCAGTAGGAAATGATGAAATGAAGTTTTTGGAGCTTGGGCTCCTGTTTCTTGCATGCATGTGTGTGTGCTTGTTCTCCCTAATGACAAGTGTGTGCGTGTACAGGGATTGTGTGTGTGTGGTGTGTGTGCCCCACACATGTTCAACCAAATGCCTGCACATACGCCCCTGAGGAACCAGGTAAGTGGGCTGCGGTCTCCAGCTATTGGGCATGGTAGAATCTGCATGGCACAAGGGCAGCTCAGACCAGCCCCTCTCTCCTTGCGTCCCTGGCACAGCCTCTCCTGCAGCTGAGGAGAGGGGGAGGTGTCAGCCTGGTGCCAGAGCCAGGCACAGCTGGCACTGCCATGCCCAGTGATGAGGAGCTGGGCATGGGGACCTGATGCTGCAGCTCATGAGCAGCTATTTAGGCAGTTTCCACTAGCCATCAGCACAGGCAGTCATGAGGTACCCCAGGCTGTATTTTACCCCAGGGATGCTCCCCAGCTGCCTGTATGCATAGCCTGACCTTCACTTTGCCTCTGCTGTCCCTGTCCCTAGTTCCATAGTGTCCGGCAGCCTTCTCTCCTCCTGCTTTCGAGCCCAGCCAGCAGCCTTCATGCTCTCCCGTTTCTGAGTGTCTCCAGCCAGCTCCTTGCTGCCTCCTGCCCATTCCAGCTCACTGTCCTTCGGTCCCAGCCTACCCTGTGTCTGATACACAGGGTGTCCGGGCTGGCAGCCACACTGTGATGGCTGGTGGAGGGGACAGGTGGGGTCACAGGCAGTCTCTGCTCTGCAGCATGACACATTTTGGAGCTGCATTTGACTCCCTCAGTGGGAGGGAGGCGGACGAGGTAATGGCTGCTCTTTTGGGAACATGAGCATCCATCTGGTACGCTGAGGGCACAGGGGGTTTGGCACCCAGGAGCTGGCTCTGCCACCATGTGCCATGGAAGGGCCAGGTCTGAGTTCTGCCTGGAATGGAAAACTTGTCCTTCCCTCTGACCTTGGTGCTGAGCAGTCCCTGTGGAGCAACTGCATCTCTCAATCTCTCTGCTCTGCAACAGCTCTCCACATAGGCCAGGCACAACCCAGACTTTTCCTGTCTTCTCCCAGTCTGTGTCATGCCCTGAACTGTGAAAGAAAATTTGGGGGACACTGCTCTGGGTGCTGCACCTTGTGCCATCTGCATAAGTGCAAAATGTGAGTGGAAGACCACTTCATTCATGAGGTGTGCTTGCAAATGACTGTATAGCACACAAAAGGGTGAGGAGTCTGGAGAAGCACATGGAATTCCCCCCACAGTTGTGCAGGTCCTTATGGGGGGTTGAAAAGGAAACACAACAGCAAGAGGGGAGATTCCCACTGAGCTGATTAAGAAGGCTCTCCACTGGGAGGAGAGCACATTTAGGCTTGCTATAAACACCACTGAAAGAGAGGATTTAGCATATTTCTCTGCACTTCCCACTTCTCCAATATCTGCCTCACTTTACCTCTGCAACACTAGTTATATTTATTTCCCTCTTTTGTTGTTTAATAACTCACCCTCTATTTCCCTCAAACTTTGATTTTTGTTATTCTCTCAAACTGTGCCCAGGAACACAAAGGTAAATGCACCCCTTGGATGCCAACACATCTCTGCAGATGCAGGAGCCTGCTGCAAAGTGTGTCCTTGGGAGGTGAACTCAGGGACACCGGGGTGCCAGTATAACCTCAGTGTTACTCCTGACAGATGCACAGTTCATAGTCTATCTTTTTAATGTCTGTCACTTTGGGATCTAAAAACCCAAACTGGTGAGTGGAAGTCGCCTTGTGCTGTAGTATCAGGGCATCTGCTTGAGTGCTGTAGTATCAGGGCACTTGCTTGAGTTCCAAGCAGAACAGTAAATTTCCGCCTCTGTATCTCCTCTCTGTGACTGCCTGGGGGAAGCTGGTGATCCTGACTTGTCCTCATCCCACAGGATGTTTCCCAAGTGCTGCTGTATGACAGATAGCAGCTTCTCATCTGGAACATGTTCTTGGGCTTATACAGCCTCTCCAGGATGCCAGGGGCAGGATGGGACTAGGACCTACAGCAGTCAGACATGAGTGACAGGGTTGGCAGAAGAGAAGTGAGGTTGAAGGGTTTTGAGCATCATCCATTTCTTTGCATGGATTTATTCTGAAAGCACTCACCTACATCTCCATTACCTGCTGCTGCACTGACACCCAGCACTGTCCCAGCTGTAGAGCTGAAGCCAGAGTTTGAAGTAGGAAAGTCCAGGGCTGCTCCTTCACTCAAAAAGTCTTTGGGGGACAAGGAGGAAAGCTGGCTAACGGATGGGACATGCAGAGTCCACAGGATGTCACCCTGACAGTCCATCTCACAGAAATACCACAGGCATCAATAATTCACATCCCCAAAGCCCTTGCAGCCCTCTGCAGCCTGCAAACAGCACCACATTTACATTGATCTCGTCCTCTCGCTGCTCTGTACCCTCCATCGCCCTGGATCCTCAAAACTGAAACCGCGGCTCAGTCTCCCTGGCATCACGAGCAACCAGGGCTGTGAGGATGACTCACAGGCAAACGCACCCGGGCGCTCACACCTTCCGCCCCCATCCCACCGCAGGCACTGCCCCCAGCCCGCTCCCGGCTCGGCAGCAGCCCACACCGCCGGCAGCGCGCTGGGCACCGCAAACCATCTCTGCCCGCCGCAAACCATCTCTGCCCGCCGCAAACCATCTCTGCCTGCGGCCCCGCACGGCGGGAGCCCCCACGCCTGCTCAGCAGTCCCGGCTGCTCTTAGTTTCTCCCTACTGAAGAATTATGTAGCATGAAGAAGCAGGCTCCACCATCTTGAACTGGCAGTGAACTTTGCTTTCTACATATAAATACAGATAGCAATCACACCCCAATCAGCACACAAGCTTCAGGGCATCATCACGGCAACTCTAACTTTCCCATTACGATAATGTGATTTTCACTCAGTCTATAATATCACCAGCCATGAATAAAACAACTGGCTTTTTCTCTCTTTCTCTCTCCCTTCCCTCTCTCCCCCCTCCCTCTCTCTCCCTTTCTCTCTCCCCCTCTCTCGGATCACAGTCTTTGCATACTAATGATGACTGAATAAGGCTTCCAGGGTGCGATCTCTGATGGATAGGGAGGTCAGGTTCTGGGTGGATCCTCGGTGCTCTCCAGTTCTCTCACACACAGCTTAATCGCTCTTTAACCTCCTGGGTATGTGGAACCCGACCGGACTGACAGACCTGGCTGGACAGACAGGCGGACACTGGCTTCTTGTCCCATCTGCATTATGCCCCTAGAGTGAGGCAGGGACATGCTGCAGTTTGGGTGGTTGGGTGGAGGGGACGTCCTGGTCCCTGAAGCCTACCAGCCCTGCCCGGCTCCCTAGAGCATCTCCATCTCAGCTCGGCCGCTCTGGTGTGTGGGAAATGTGTCAAGCCGGGATTAATCCTGCCCCAGGGCACCCTCATCCCTGCTGCTCAGCCAAGCTGTTTGTCTAACCCCGTTCAGGTCTGCTGTCCCTGAGGATGTATGGAGGCTAGATCAGGGAAGCAATCTGACTGAAAAAGAACCTGCCACCATTTAAAATAAATAAATAAATCCCATAGGGATCAGGTACCTGATCCAATCCACTACACAGAGCAGATGCAGGGAATTGGATTTTCCCACTGAGAGGCAACTTGCTGGATCAGACCCATCCTCTTCTAGTTCCCAACATGATTAAGAGAAACCCCTTTTGCAGGCTTCTCAGGAGTAACCCTGACCAGGAGTTCCTGCTCATTTCAGCAACTCCAAAAATTGCAGTCTGATGAGCTTAAACCAGCTAGAAAGGGTTCATGATTGATTCGGGTGATTTCTGGCCGACTGTGCATCACTATGCATGTTCTGGTGCAACTTAGGGCACCACTGTCTCTGTGCTACATGCCCTGCTCTGCATTCAGCCCCAGCAAACATCCCGTGCCTGCTCTGCATGCTTCTAGCTGAAACTGGCGCCCAGCTGTCATAGGAATGGCATGGTAGGGAGCACTCCCATATGGAGAGACTCAAGATATGTCAGTTTGATTTTGTTTCCCATTCTCACTCTAGAAACTATCATGCCAAGGCATAGAAAGCCAGGAAGAATTTTGCACTTTCCAGACCATGCAGATCCAACATGCAAAGCCAAAGCTCAATTCCCTTGCATTCTTCCCACACTTGTTGTCTGCTTTCAAAGTTTTCAGAAGTCTCTTGTTTGGGAGCAGTGGTGGAGCACTGTGAGATTTTCTAACCACCGAAAATCTCAGAGACAAAAGCACTGTTCCTTTAACTCCTCTCCACCCAGCGCTTTGCCTAGGATTATTATCTCATGTGGATAATTAATTCTCTTGAACATCAGCATCTGGCTCCGGGTGGGAGCTGTGTTGGAGAGAGCAGCAGAGCACAGGATTGGGCTGTAAGGTGATAGAACACCTGTTTGTGCCTTTTATGTTCTTTCTCGAATCTACAAATCAGGAGAGCTTTCTCAAATCTATAAAGCAGGACACAGGGTCCCTACTCTGCCCCAGAAAGGTGCCTGTGGGAAAGCTGCATTGTGGAAGGGACTAGTTCTCCTTTTTGCAAGATAAAGGGATGTATTGAGTACTAATTGCTCAAGTGGCTGTTGAAACGTCAGTGTTCCTCATGAGCACTCCTTGCTGTGTCAGAAGAGTTGCAGGCTGAGTGCTGAGTTACTGGGGCCCTCCAAAGGCTGAAGCAGCAATAAAAGGCATTAGGAGCAGAAATGGGATAGGATGGCGCCTAGACTTTGCAGTGGCTGAAATTGTGGATGCCAAGTGTGTGCTTGCAAGTTTTGAGCACTCAAAGAGGGAAACCAGGCAGGAAAACACAAAGGAGCAGCAACAGCCTGCATGGGGTGGACTCTGATGCTGTTAACCTGTGCCAATTCCTCGGTGGGCTGTGGCTGACCTGACAGGACAGCGCATGCAAAACCAGCCCTGCATGCCCTGAGCCTGAAAGCACATGGCCAGGGGCTGCAGTGCTCATGGCACTGCTGTGCAGCACTGCCACCGCTCCTGACTGCTTTGCTAGAGAGCCACACGGGGACATGGAAGACTCGGTCCCTGCAGCTTGTCTCTGGGGCAGGATAAGCAGGGAAGGTGCATATTACAAACACTTGAATCCTAGTTAATATGTGCCATGGGGTGGCAGACAGGGCATCTCTCAAAATGCGAGTACTCACGGCTTGTAAATGTCCTTCTATAAATCAAGCTTCTTTCCCAGCTGATGGCTGTCCTTGCAGTATAAGTGGCTTTGGGGATGGCTCTGTCTCTGCCATCTCTCAGATGTGATATTGGCTGATTCAGAAACTGTAATGGGTCCTGCTGCAGGCAGCTTGGAAGGTGCCCTCTACAGATGAGAAAAGTGTGCTGGACTGGTGTAGCCCAGAAACCTATGCTGGCATCTATTGCATGCCCTTTCCCCACCCCAGCAGTAGTCTGGGGTATGGGATGCTTTGGAGTAATAGAGACAGGCAGGGATGAGTCCTCAGCTTTGCAGCTGCTTTTGCTTCTTCTCTAGCTGGAAAAGGCCTCCTTGCCTTCCCTGACATAAAGAGAAGAGCAGAGATGCTCCAAAAACTAGTAGGCACCTGTGCCAACTGATCCCAGCACAGGGCTCACCCCACACAGCAGGCTATGACTCCCCTGGTGGGTGACAGAGCTGGCTGAAATGGATGGGGCTGTAATGGAGGTACCTGCCGGCAGGGCTACCTGGGAGACGCTCTTATCTGTCATCTGATTTATCCAGGTTAAAAGGCTGCAATCAGTCACCAAGGTAGATTCATTCCCCAGTAAATAGTGCCCGAGGGCTTCCAGGACCTATTTTACTGCTAAGCACTCTCTTTCCAATGCTTGAATACCTTTGTTCCCAATGGAGCTGTTGCTGGCTGATATATATATGATATGGGGAGTCCCGGTGACTTTTTTATTTTTGCTCTGTACAGCTCCTGGCCTTGTCTCGGCTACGTCGGGCTGCACGATGAATTATCTGTCCAAGGCTTTCTTGCGTCTGGGGGCAAATCCAGCCGAGACTGCTCTCAGCTGCCGGGAGAGCTGTCTCAATGAATCAGCTCTGCCCGAAGTCTGGACGATTGGCACAGCAAGAGAGGCTTGGAGGGGAGGGAGGGGATGTTCAGAGTGCTGGTGGGCTGGTCCAGGTTTTGGGCTTGGGGCTGGGAGGGACCAGCCTCTCCCACCCTTGCTTCTGCCGCTGGAGCACTTTGTCGGGGTGACAGAGCGGGGCGGAAGGACAGTCATATGCTGTGGTGCCCAAACAGTTCTTTTCTCCAGTGACTTTTTCTTGCTGGATCTGCCTAGAGCCTGTCCCCTATCACAGGTGAGTCCTTTCCAGGTTGGCTACCTCCAGGGTTAGGGAGGCTTCTCAAGCTGTGAAGAGCAGTGACTGATATTACTCAGACAGTGGTACCTGGACCCCAGTGATCCTCACAAAAAGGACATTCTCTGCCCTCTGGGGTTCAACCGTCACCTCTCATGACATGTCACAATCTGATATCTTCCAAGCACTGAGGTCCCCATCCCCCCTGGCCCTGCTCTTTGGGGGCATGTTTGTATTTGACTTGATGGTGGAGAAGAGAAAATCTCTATCAAGAAGGCTGTGGACACAGTAGCAGATTCTATCCTCATTTTAATGTTTTACTTATTTTTTTCATCCTGGTTGAACCCAACAACAGATCCCCCACACTCCTGGCAAGGGGTTGCCGTCCCCACCCAAGCTGCAGGTGCTACCTGCCTCCCCATCCCAAAGGACAGAGGAAAAGCTGCATCCTGCCCCCTCCTTTGGGGAGAGGTTAGGAGCCCTTGTCTACTACACCTTGTTCTTATGTACCTTCAAGCACTTGTCCTGAGGTTTGACTGCTTTTATTCCTTTTCCTGTCTTTTACAAACTCCTTATGTAGTTTATCAACCCAAATAGGTTTGTTAACTTCCTCCTGCTCTTCCCATCCCCTCCCACTCCTCCTCCCACTAATTGGAGTGAAGGACTAATGGAGTATTACTGTGAGGGACTAGGCATGCTTCTCAAAGTACTTACTTAAGAGGAGAGCGCTTTGACTAATAGATGTGCATTAAGGCTGTGCATCCTCTTGTCCTGAGAGTGGGAGGAGGGGGCCAAGAGTACAGAGTAGAGCTCCAGACATTGGTATTACTGACTCTCTCCAGCTATCCAGACTGTACAGTTAAACCATCTGCTCTCACATTCAGCTTAGGGATGGGTTTCAGATCTAACTTGCCATTTGGTAACACCCCAGTCAGGTGGATTTGACTCCTGGTAGGTGCAACACAGTCCTCTGCCAGTTAGAGATATCAGCTTCCCTGCTTGGGCAAAAGAGGACTTTTCCCCCATGCTGTGTTTGTACAAGACCCAGCACAGGAGGGCTCCTTCAGCCCCCAGGGGATGTTTTGCAGCGGCCGCACCAGTAGGGTGAGTGAGTATTGGATCACCCAAAGCTGCCCTGGGACAAGATGCTGGGACAGCCAGAAGGAGAGCAGGACAGATCTGTCTGGAGGCACAGAGCACTTCAGCAGCTGCTGTATACCTGGACCTTCCATCCATGAATGTCATGAGAGTTTTTTCCTGCTAGTCGTCTAGCTTTGAAGCCTCTTGTGCACTTTCCGGGGGCCATACCCAGCACTGAAAGAGGGTTTGAAGTTGTAACTATGCAGAACCACTAAACCTGAACTTTGGAGATGCACTGGGATGATAGGCTGTGATGATCAGTATGTGCTCCTATCCTTGCTCCTGCAATTTGGTTTCTGAACCTATGCTAGGGTGCAGAGCCAATTAGAACAGCCTGATGACCATCACCAACGTCATCTGCAACCTTCAAGTGTTTTGTAGCTCAATCCTCTGGACCCCTGGAGGGCATTGCACTGACATTTAAACATTGTAAATGGCAGCAGTGCTCAAAAGCACCAGGAGAAAGGTCAAGTGGTTCAGTAAGAGGTGGGCAGGCGTGGGTCTGCACATGGGTGTTTGCTGGTAAAGCGTATGGAGACATCTTATGTCAGGAGAGAGGGAGCAAGTGTAGCTGGATGCAAACTGGGGGTGGGCAGGGTGGATGGGAGAGGACATAAAAATGGGGAGGAGTGAGCTGTGGCTGTTCATGGGCCTTTGGGGAGGGAGAAAGTATTTCCAGAAGCTAGGTTTGGGGATCTAAAGCCATGATGCTTATGAAATGTGGATGCTCAGGTTCCACAGACTCGTGATGGCTGGGTCTGGAGATAGCATCAGGGGACAGCTTACAGCATGTTTCTGAGACCCCTTGTTTCACCAGAGAATGTGCAACTTGCTAAGTGGATACAGGAGGTGGATGTGGCCAGCCCTTCCTTTGTGTTGCTTGGGCTCTCCAGGTGTCCCAGATTTCTCTCTGCCACTTCTTACTGGGAGCCACCCTTAGGGTGTCTGACCTCTCAGCAATGTCACCTAGGTAAGTGCTGGCTCTTTGGAAAGCTCTTGTGTGTTCCTGGCTTTGCCCCCTGATTAGCAGTAGCACTATAACAGGAGAGACGGAGTGATAAACACAGGACAGGTTCAACTTGTCCAGCTTCACTCCCTATAGTCTGCACCTGCTAGGTCACCCAGACATGATATCCTTCATCGGGATGCTTCAGGAGGAAACTCAGCCAAACTGAACCTGAGTGATGGGAAATGGCTCTGTGCATCTTATACATCTCTTCTTATGCTGGGCAAGGGCATGAAACCTGCAAGTGCAGATGCTGATATGAGAACTGAGCTTGGCCCAGTTGCAGCACAGATTGCAGTTTGTGTCCCTGGCTCTCAGGCACTGTTACCTGACATGGAGTGTTCTGGGAGAATGAGGAATCCACCATAGCAAGAAGAGTGTTCTCAGGACAACTGCCTATGTGAACATAAAGATGAGGGGGAAGCATAAAATACCTTCCTGATACAAGGCAGGGGGTTATCATCATCCTGGCCACACCCAAGCAAGGGGATCCTTCAATCTCTCTATGTGAGCACGGCAGAGGAGGAATATCAGAGCTCCCCATGAGCTGGACACCACTCTCTCCCTGCCCCAGGGAAGGCACAATGAGCGGCCACAGAGCGGGGTCACTCAGTAGTGCTCCCATCAGGGAGGAAGCCTTCCTGTGCCCTGGCAAACCCCTAGTGAAAGACAATCAGGCTCGCTGTCACCGAGCTAATTCCGATGGCATAAAAGCAGTAATGAAATTCACGGCAGGATTAGCCTCTCCATCCAATGGGCCGGCGCCACAGTGACATATCGTGCTTCTTGCCCGAATGTAACACACCATCTAATTTACGTCGTGTAGCGAGCGGGAATGAAATGTTCATAAAGAATTGCTGAATCTTGTCACCTTAACTGCGGCCCCGGGCTCTGAGGCATCTGTCAGGGAGAGGAGAGCGGAGAAGGAGGCTCCTGCCTTGCAAAGCCGCGACTGGGGCTTTGGGAAAGGGGAGATGGCTGCATTAATCTTCTGGGTCTGTGCAATGGAGATGTAGCACGTGGGGATGAGGACTCTAGGCTGGAGGAGGGGGGCTGTAGAGCTTCCTTGCATGTGCATGCTGTAGAGTGGTGTTAGCAACAAGGAACGGGCTGTTAGAGGTTCCCCACCCAGAGAACTGCATGCCTAGGATGCATGAAAATGGACCTGTGGTGGCATGGAAATAAGGGGCAGCATCCTTGGAGATACACATGCTCACAGCAGAAGACAAGTTCCCAAATTCCATGTGTGGGTCCCATGTGCAGGTACACACTATTTAGCAACTGGAGGTGTTCACCTGTCTGAGGAAGGATGTGCACAACCTTTTTGCTGTGGCTTGGCAGCCCTGTTCCCCCTCCCCTTCCCAAATGTTTATTTGCAGTTAATTTTCATGGATCCTAATGGCTCACATCCTGCTAGGGGGGATTGTGCTTGCCTCTTCAGTCAGAAAGTTTGCAGAAAAAATAGCCCTTTCCTGTTGTGTTTGGAGTAATAGCGTCTTGGTGTCCGGAGGGGAGTTGGCAAGGAAACAGGGAAGTTTATTAAGAGTAAGAGATTGAATTCCACTGGGTTTAATTGGAAGTGCTTGAGCAAACAGGGGAGGGAGTCGTCCAGCCCAGCTCTCTGGAAACAGCAGTCCTAGCCCCAGGCTTCATTCGCATGGAGCTGACTAGTCCCAGGGCCACCTTATCACCTTGTGTGTTGGGGAAGCTGCAGGGTCTGGCTTGTTTTCTTCCTTGGGGTCATCTGTGCACCCCAACCTTGGCTTTCTATCCCACCAGTTGCTAGAATCCTACATGCGATCTGGAACTGCTGGGTCACAAAGTATGATGTTTTGAAGTGTCTGGGAAGACACGTTATTTGGGTCTGTATCTTACTTTGGAAGCTAGCTCAGGGCACAAAGTGTGCAAGTGAGGCATAGGTCCTGTCTGTCCTGTGCTGCCCAGTCCTCTCCCACAAAAATAGGGCTTTTCTCCCATAACAGGGACAACACAGCTCCAGGCTGGGACTCAGCAGCAACTGGCTGGGCTGCAGGTATTGGGTATGAAATTTACAACTGTGATATGTTTTGGAAGAGTAATCTAAATTTAAGAGGCCTGCTCTGCTTTCCCATTTTAAAGCCTAAATGGAGAAAATCCACGTTTGGATCCTAATCCCCACACCATCCTTCAGGGCACAGAAAAGTCTCCTAGTCAGATTCCCATGGATGAAACCATCTGCCTGCCTTGGGCTGGTCTGAATGCTGCCTGCAGAATGAACTGCAGCACCATTGTGCCACCTGTGCACCGATAACCACAGGTATGCGAAGCAGTGTGGAAATGTGCCTTTGTGGTTGCAAAAGGAGCTGAGTGCCAAAGGTCTGATTTCCTCCTAGAAAAGCCTCTCCTTCAAGACCTTCTCCCACACCATGCTGAGTTGAAAGAGGCATCAAGTATTCTCCTTGCAGACGAAGGTAAATGGGGACTCAGATGTTTGTTTTGCCTTGAATTCAGCTGATCGCTCCACTGAAAAATTTAAAATTAAAGAACCATAAATAATTTATTACTTTATTTACTTTAATTCAATAAATTGCTTTCCCACAAATTAAGATATATTGCTTCAAATTAAATGTTTCATTAAATCTGAGATTAAACTTTTGGGGGCTGGGGAAAGTAAGACTTTTTAATTTGTCTGGAAACATGAAAACTGCCGTTTCCCATTGCTTTAATTGCAAATTCTAGAACTGAAGTGACACAAATTTTACAAAGTGTGATTGTGCTGGTTTGGTCTCTGCTCCCACTCCTCTGGGAGATCAGTGGGTTTCTCTTTCTGACTCTCTCACATGGCCACAGACTTCAACTGCAAATCCAAATGGAGCACATCTCTAATCCCAACCAAACCTCACACAAATGTCCTCTAAGTGAAGCACTTCATGTCTTCCAGGCTTTGCAGGGTCTTGTTTCTCCATAACCTTGCTTTATGGGTGAAATTGTCATAGTAGCTGGCTCCAGCCACACTCTATGCCTTTTGTTTCAAACATATATAAGTTAAATATATATATATGATTATATAAATATATATATATATATTTAATTTTCTTCTGGTTGATATCCTGTGCTGGGACTCTTGAAAGTGGGATTTCAGCCTTATGCTATTTCCCAGTCTCCAAATATAGTCACCTCTAATGAACACAAGATAAACCCTCATGTCTCTGTTTTCTGATGGTTTTATACATGCAGAGGTCTTCTACCAGTATGATGGCCTAGCCATAGAGACGAATGGGACTGACACACTGACAAATGTGGAAATCTATATAGACTGAAATGAAGGAGTTTGCTAGTTTCCTGGGCAGTGGTCCTCTTGGTAGTGCACCTAGCATGATTAAATTTGCTACAGAGTGGGATCTCAGGGGCCTGTGTGGCTGCTGGATGTTAGAAACAGCTTTTGTAATTTATTAGAGACTGCTGGAGGGACTTCCAGTCAGTTCAGCACATGCCTCCATAGGTACTCATGCAGCTGTGCTTGAATACAGCCACTGCAGAGCACCTCAGTGCTGCTCAGTTTTGGAATAACCTGCACAAACAGTTGCAGGAGCAAATAATTGCTAAAGGGCTTCTATTTTTTCCCCTCTGACTCTGCAAACAGATGAACTGTAGGTGCTGTGAAACAGTGTTGGAGGAATTCTCCCTTGCTTTTCTAACCCTTGGTTGGAAGGCTTTGAATGACAGAAGTGCTCAAAGTAGTTGCTTGTGACTCTTGGGTGCCCTCTTCACCCATGGCTACAGGCTCACAGCTCTGGGTCCTTCATTGTAAAGGTATCTGCTGCAGGCTTGCAAAACTGGCACCATGGCTGTCTTTCACAGGAAGGTTAGAGCAGCAAAAGGAGAGTCTGAGATATTGGGTAACAGGGGGAGAAGGCCTTGTGATGCCTACTCTGGGCTGCTCTGAAGAGGGTTGGTAGGAACTGGGGCAAAGACGAGGCTGTGTGCATCCTTTCCCAGAGGGAAATCTTTCCTGTGAGGGCCTTTTTGCTTTCAAGAGAGGTGTCCCTCTTAAGAGTATTTTCAAGGGCTGAGAAAATCTCAAATCTCCTTTTCTGAGTTTTCCTTCAGGCACCAAATGACAGGAAAATGTCCCACGAGGAATGGGGTGCACATGAATGAGTGGGTTAACTCTGCAGGCAGGATTCCAAACTCCTCCTCTGAGCAGTGAATGATGCTGTAGAAGCATCCTCTAAGAACTGTGTGTCTGTCAGCTCCTGGAACCCAGGTCACTCTTGCACTTGTTGGGTCCATGGCAGAGGGCAATTGCTTCTGGATCTATGAATTGTAATGTGCCTCTGTGGTATGGAGAAAGGCACAGTCACTGCAGCAAGTGGGCTTTTGCCAGGAAAACTCTCTCATGTACTTACTATGTAAGTCAAGAGTATTTACAGGAGATCTTGCTGCCTGTAACTTAAAGCTTTAGCGAAACAAATTGGAATTGCCTTCTGGAGGCCATTGTTATAAATTACAGCCCCAACATCTGTCCACATCTGCAATGTCTAGACAACCTGTCTCAGCTAGAAGAGCGAGCGTGGGGGGTTCTGTGATCACAGTGGGGAGGGGAAGCAAAGGGTTTATGCTGGGGCTTGTGCCAAGCACCCTGGCTCATGCTGCCCCTCTGCTTTTGAGCATGATGCTGAAAGCAGGGTCCATCCTAGCCTGGCCAAGAGGGACTTCAGGGGCATTCAAGGCAGGAGGAGAAACATCTGCCTTCGCCCATTGCAGATTGATGCCAGCAACAAATTTGGCCCTTGGAAGCCTTAACTGCTGTTGCCTCATTTATTGCATGTTGAAGGATGAGAGAGAAGGCAGTGCCTTCAGCCAGGCTTGTTCCTGGCTTTCCTTGGCCCCTGTGCAGCACTTTCGATAAAGAGGCCAGGCCCGTCAGCTGAACGATTGTATTTTTTTACAGTTCCTAGCACAAACCTTCTCATTTATATGTAAAGTAGCCATTAGTCATAGCTCTGTTCCCTCACACTGCCTGATGTACAATCACATTTTGCAGTGGATGAATCTTTCCACACAGCTGCTCTGCTATGAATAATCCGTTGCTGGGCCCATAAATCAGAAAAAAATCATGCACCTCCTTTGCCTGATCCTTACACAAAGTCATATATTTTACATGAGGACAAACTAAATATTCATGAGGCTTTAAAAGGCTGCTCTGAGTACAAGGTACTTGTTGGGGTTGTTTTTGTTCTGTTGGGTCAGGTTTGGTGGTTTGGGTTTGGTTTTTTGTCCTCACACAAGAAATCTTTCTTTCCCTTTTGCCACCCTTCAGGCAGCAGCAACGAGCTCCAAGCAGTGCTCCTCTGGACTCATGTTTGCTGAAGGACTGATGAATTTGTCATTGCTGCAGTGTCAAGGACAGGCTGGTGGAAGGTGCTGCAAACACCAAAGGACACATCCCAAGGGAGGTAACAAGGCCTCAGAGAGCGAAGGAGCTGCTTTAAGGGTAGATGCACTTCTAGATCTGTGTGGGGGCCCCTGGCTGGCTGGGAGTTGGGGTGCATGTTTCTGTAGGTGCCTCAGCCTGGTGCTCCATGCCAGGACCTCTGGCAAGACCATGGAGATTGGAAGGCTGTTGAAGAGTAGGTATAGTACCTGTTCAAGAATGTTGTTGCCCTGATTTATTTTAATCCATAATTCAAACAAAGCACCTACAGAGTCTATGGAGAGGACTGGGATCAGGGCTTCAGCATCTTCTGCTTCCCAGCGGCCAAGTGAATCTCGTGGGGGAGCAGCACCATGCAGCCACAATGGTAAGATGGGAAACTGGGAAGAGAGCTCAGGTTTAATCTGCTCAGGATCCCTGTAATGATTCCAAACTCTCAGGATCTGCCCTGTCCAAGACACTCTGCCTTGCCCATCCAGAGCCAGTGATGATGCTGTTAGTGCAGAGAGGGCTCTCAACCCCCACGAGGGTCAGGAGATCGTGACAAGTGTGAAGACTAGGTTTTCCACCTTCTATTTATTGAATTAGCAGCTCCCAATAACTGAGAGGGACCAGTCTCATCCTTCCCTTTCCTGGTCCTACCTGCCCTTACAGTAGTTTTGCCATTAGTGTGGTGACAAGAAAAAGCCAGTTGGACTTGCAAAGTGTTCAGTTTATATTTCTGGAGTATAATTTTCCTGCTACTATAGTGAAAACCAGCTCACTGTGCTAGCAAACAGGTTTTGGAGGCAGCAGAAGGTAAGGGGAAATGTGGCTGTCAGAGACAGGAGAGGGGATGCAGCTCCCTTTTTCAGCAGCGTAAGGGCTACAATCAGCTCAACCTGTCAATGTTAATCTACAGCCTACACTACTGTGGTTTCTCTGCAGACAAGCCTTTCTCTCAGGTCATTCCCTCCATACGTGCAGCCTTGCACATCTTCTTATACCAGGTAATAAGTACTGTCCTGCTCAGTGAACATAATTCCTACTGTGTGGCCTTGGACTCTCTCCCTTTGCTCTTGCATGACTGAGCGTCCCTTTGTCCTAAAAAAGCCCCTTTGCCCACAGGCTGCAGGGAGCCATTCTGCCCTTGGTTTCCCCCGGCCATTGCACACCTAGTTACCTCAGCTGAGATGCCAGAGCCCTGTGTGAAACATGCCACCGTCAGGCATAAGCTTGGCTGGAGAGGCTGAGCTGAACCACTGGGATGTTTCTGGGTGCAGAGGTCCCTGTCACCTTCTCACAAGCTCTTATGCTATCAGAGATTGCCTGTGTGCTCACCACTGTGAAACGCAGCCTCAGTAGCAGCTGCTGCCACTGCTGCCGCCAAGTTCTTGCAGGACAAAGGGAACAACAAAAGATTCTTCCACCAGTGAACTCCCTTCTTTTCACTTCCCTTTCTTTTTTGCTCCAACTTGGAAAGAATGAAGCCAAGGCACTGCCAAAGTAGAGGAAACCAAGGCCAAGCACACACAGATGGCGACACCACAAATTTAATTTAAAATCATCCTTTATTATTCAAAATGTAAAAATTCAGGCAATAATGCCCAAAGGAACTGCACTGATTAAAGTTCCCTAACATTTCATGGCCAAATCTTGCTTCTTCCACCATGGGTCACTGGGACAAGAACTGAAACCCCTCTGGAGTGCAGAGAAAGGTAGGGCTGTACCTGCTGTAGATCGCTTAACCACCTACTTACTGACCCAATCAGCTTCACTTGAAGCAAAGCACCAGCTGTTCCTTACCCAATTAATGACTGCCACAGCAAATTAACATGGCGTTACACCAGGCGTGGATGTGGTCCGCAGAGTCCAGAATGCACAGAGCAATATGCTATTGCAAAAATAATCACAGTAATATCTCTACTGTTAGGTAGCATCCTTCATCTGGAAGGATGGTAAGGTCCCTGAGCACTATATGGGCTCGTTTCATGCAACGTGCTCTGCAGTGAGGGGGTGGAGCGCAGGGACGGGGGGTATGGTTGCTGTTTCAAGGAAAAGTAAAGAGGAGCTGGTCAGGGCAGCTCTACCGTGGCAGAGATACACTGACTACACATACCCAGTTCCTGCAATTCAAACAAATAATTGTTTGGCTGTAAATCTGTTGAAATGTGCCTTCTCCCTGCCTTACGCACCACAGACCTCTCCAATGTCTCTTTGACTTCTCTGTGATGTGACACCTTGATGATGTCACAGCTTGGTGTGCTGACCATTCTCTCCTCTGGCCACAGAGGACATAGCAAATTGGTGGGTGCAGAGCTGGCCATTCAGCTGCAGGGAGCATCCCACAGCGGGAAGGGGCCACAAGGTCAGGCTGCAGAAGCAGAGATCCAGGTGAGGTTCCCACAACAAGGGACTTCATGCTCACTGCTGCTGGGCCAAGTGCTGCTTCTCTGAGTCTTTCCTTGGCCAGTGCTGTGATTGAGGCTCTTGTCCTGTCCCTCTGCAGCAGTTCTGTATTTTGGTGTCCTGATGGCAGTGTGGCAGAATAACCAAGCCATGACCTTCTACCACCAAGTTTAAGTCAAGCACCTAAACACTCATTAGTTTTGGCTCCACATAGTTGAGGGATGTTAATCCCCTGTAACTTACAGTCCAGACAGATCAATCAGCCTGGAGGGCTTTAGGACACTGGTATCTAATGCTGAAGCATTACACTTTCCAATTTTCCAACAATTAGGCCGGCATCAGATATTATTGACAAATAAACCATGCAATCACAGCCCTGAGCCTGCCACGCTGCTACCAGGAGGATCCATTTACATCCCAAGCCAGCTGCAGGATGCCTGGAGGGAGGAGACATGGGAGAGTCCTGCCTCAAGCACCCGCAGCCCCTGGTTGCCCACAGTGCTGTTACAGGAGCCTTCCCTTTGTAATTATAGGATTCCCTCATTATAATTACTGTTATTTATATAATCGTGGTGAGTGTTTTCAGTGCTGTCAGCAGCCTGGAAAGTGCTCAGCCCCACTAGAGCCAAGCATTTCAGGCATTTCACTGCAAGAGTCTGGGCTTTAAGTATGATGGCCAAGAGCATGGCTGGGTCGGTCCAAGAATGGCAGCCCTTTGTCATGGTGTCATGGAAGCTTTATTTGGGAGATTTCTATGCCCTGGGATTGTAGATGGAGAACATCAGGTTATCTCTTCCTCATTCTCTTAGACCACTGCTCTGGGAGCATAGATCATTCCAGCATCACACCCTGCAAAGGCTGACACTCCCTGTCACCTCTGCTGGGTCACTGGCTGCAGCAGACACTCCTGGCACTGGATCATGAGGCACCACCTAGTCACATGTCCCTGGGAGGAATCCAGCAATGGGCACATTCTCTGCATCCTCTGCTTTTCTCTCTGATCTTCTTGCCTGAAAATCTGGAGGAGATGGAGTGTTTAGAGAAAATGAGGGAAGGGACTGGTTTTGTACCTGCTTGAAGCTTCACTTTTGTTCCTGTGTCAAACACAGGAATGAAAACAATGGGTTTGAGCTGCATATAGGCAAGCAAGTGCTGATGTTTGTGGCTGGCTTCTTTGCATTTAAATAGGAAGAAATTAAGAGTAACTCACTTAAAATGCAGAGCCAAATATATAAATGCAGCAAGTAAAAGAACCTGAGTGTTTTACTAGATGACAAACTGGCTAGAAATCAGTGTTGTGTTTGCTACAGAGAAGTAAAAACTTACCAGGGTATTATAGTTGGTATTAAAACCACAGGAAGCAATTCCTCTCTGCTGCTCAAGACAGCTTCAGTTTTTGGGCACTGTGAAAAATGTAGAAAAACTGGAAAGAGATGAGACAAATTTAATAAACAAGAGGATTAGAAGCAATGGCTACCACATGAGCTGGTCTTGTAGGGTATGCAACACAGAAACAGAGGGGATAGGGTAAATATTCTCCCGTCTATGTGCAGTTGTTAGTCAAAGAATGCTGATTAATTCTTTTTTTCTCTTTGCTAATTAGTACAGCAAAGAAAACTTGGTCCAATTTTCAGGGAAAATTGATCTAGAAACATTATTAGAAAAAGGGCACCAAAGCACCACGGGAGGCTCTTTACGTACAGGATGGCTTCAAACAAACGTCTCTCAAGAATGATGTCACCCTACGCGATCCATTCCAGTGCTGCAAATTTTCCTGTTTCACATCCCCCGTGCCCCTTCGGTTTGGTGACTTTTCACCAGACATTTCTGGCACCCAGCGCACGGGGCTCCGTGTAGGTTCACCAGCAACAATCGCCGCGAGCACGGAGCGCAACCGGAGCAAAGCGTGGGAGCAGGCGAGCCCTCCTGGCGGGCGTTTGAGAGCGCGGAGCTGTGGCTCAGGAACCAGCCGTAGCTTCCACCCCAGGGAAGGTCTGGAGCTGGACGCTGCGCACACGGCACCGGCAGGACGCGCTTCCCCATCGCCCTCCCTCGCCTGCCCAGAGCGGCCGTGTCCATCCCGCTCCGGCCCGCACCTCGCACCGTCACGGCCCCACGTTACTACAGCCCCCGTCGGCCCCTGCACTGCACATAACGCATGCGCCAGCCGGCTCCCAGCGTGCCCCCAATTGCGGAGCCTGCCGGGATTTGTAGTTTTACTCCGCAGGTAGGGCCTTTGCCAGGGACGTGGCCGAGGACTCCATTTCCCGTGGGCCCGCGGAGTGGGGCATGCGCCGTGCGGGCAGCGGGGAGCGGTGGGGGGACGCGGGGCAGCGCAGGTTCCTGTCTGCGCTGGCTGCGGCCTTCACTGAGCGGGGGGGCGGCCCCGGCCCGGCCCGGCCCGG
>WBMY01010253.1:12301-46089 GCA_013397315.1 Donacobius atricapilla | reverse complement strand
TGAACAATTCTCATTTTCATTTTCCATCTTTTCATTTTTTCATTTTTTCTTTTTTAAACAGAAAAGGGTGAGATGTCACCCTGATTTTTTCAGCCTTCTCTTCTGTTTCACAGTTTCATCTTTTGGGTTCTTTCTCATGCTCTGATTTGTAAACTCTGGCAACTGTTTATCATAACTTCAAGGTAGTTTACATTCTTTGTCTTAGAGATATGGACAGCTGATGGACAGTCGTCTTGACCAACGGGATGGGGAGAGGTGTCAACCTTCTCCCCCAATCCCTGGCCTTTTTAGAGATACTATATATGGAGTCAGACTTTCAAATAAAGTAGAGTTTTAGTTCATGCCTTCTGATCAAAGTGTGAGAGTGTGTTTGTGTGTGTATGACAAATTGCATCAGTAGGTCATACAGCAAAAAGTAAGTAAATTTCCATATTTTTAAAACTCTATAATCCATACAATATGCCTGTGCTATCTGATGTCCTATTTTAGCTTTCCTATCAGTAATAGATACTCAGAACCTGCTAAACTGAAATGACCAGTTCTTCCATTTAACAGATTGAACCTAACAGTTTTCTCCCAGCTTAATAAGACAGCAACATATACAATAAAATGACTTACAATACTGTAAGAATCTTAAACTATGAGAGACTCTTCCCAGTAACAGAAATGATTCTG
The DNA here is from genome assembly GCA_013397315.1 of Donacobius atricapilla. Lineage (NCBI taxonomy): Eukaryota > Metazoa > Chordata > Aves > Passeriformes > Mimidae > Donacobius > Donacobius atricapilla. The sequence continues at coordinate 45,414 of WBMY01010253.1, read as the reverse complement.
TGACAGAGAATTGCTGAAGAAAATAATTTTCACTGAAAGAAATTGCCTTATTTCAAGATAGTATGACTTGGGTTATAAATCACAGATATAAAAGGGGTGAGAGACTGCTGAGGATTTTGTTTCAGATCACTCTCCTTTTTAAATTGTGGTTACCACCATTTTTTTTACCTTTAACTTTGCTGAACTCTGAGTAAATTTGAATCATGACCAAGTAACATTTTCAGTCCTTTCATATCTTAACTGTTAACTTTGTGGATCCTTCTTTTTAAGCTAGAGTGTGACAAGCATCTCTTACCTCTTTTCACTTGCATTAATGATATAGTTATGTGTTTAAAATCATTATTTTGATAGCATTACAACAGTCCTAAGATTAATTTTGTTTCAATATTTCCAACATGGTCAAACATGAAACATTTGTGAGATTTTCAGATGGATTTTTTGGTGGGGGTGTTTAGTTCATTTACATTATTTTGAAACTCTGCTCATTTTAATCTTTGGTCATTTAAAGCTAAGAGACCCACTTCAGCAAAGAAACACATACAACTGGTAGGGGGAAGCAAGACTTTTCAGTCTGGAAGCACAGAAGGTTTTGCCTGACACAAAATTCCTGCTTCACCTGCTGTCCAGTGCTGCTGGGAAATATAAAATCATCTGCATTTTTTTTTAGTCCCTGGAAAATTGTCTGCATGTATTCAGCAGTTCTCTTTGAATCTCCTCTAGATATTTTAGGTGATAACAATTTTGGAGATATCATCATCTACTGATCATCTCTACAGAATCCAGTCTTGTTTTCTTGCAGAAACTACCATGCTTTACCCATATTCCATCACTCAACGTAGAAAGCTGAGAAACAAGTTACAAGTATACAGAATCATATCTCCAAAAGTAGGAAACTGGAGATAGGGGCAAATGTAACTGTTCGTGCCAATTTCCTGTATCTTCCCACACTGATTAGCCATTTTGCAAAGAGGGATTCACAACACTATCTAAAATTGGTGACAGCAATGAGGTGTAAGTCTGCTACATTTATTACAGGACACATTTAAAAAATGAGAACAGTTTATATTCTTTTTTTATGGCCTTTAACTAATGTATCACCGTCTCTTTCTGAATGAATCATTTTTGTCCCTGTTAGATACAGGAAGCACTGCTGCAAAACCTAGTGTTATTCACATATGATTTTTAAGAGTAAGTTCCCCAAAATCATCCTCTGGAGATGAAAAATTTAATAACAAGACTGGTTAAGGACATTTAGTAATCTAGGTGGAAATGGATTTTACAGTGTTCTTTGACTTCTGGTTCATTCCTTTTACTTCCATGATTGCCTGATGTACTCTTAAGCACACAAGTTCACTCTCAGATTCTTTTATTTTCAGATGAAAACCGAAAAATTTAACAACCTTTTCCCTTTCCCTCCATTCCAAGGGGTGGAATCATAGGTTTTACTCCTGATGGTGGTGGCAGGAGCACATAACGGGCTTGTAAGACAGTCTAGGGTACAGAAAAATTACTATTTTATCATGACACAGGATGACAGTAGATAAAAACATGTTAAATCAATGGACAAAGTATTTAATCAGAAATATTTGCTTAATGCTTCATATTAATATCCTGGACCCTCGCTTATGTATGCTTAGGCCCATTTTTTTGCCTTGAGCTGAATTTCCTATCAATTTAGATCTCTCAGAATTACATTTAAAATGTTTATTTGCACTCTTCCTGAACTGTGTAGGATTCATGTTGCTATAATTGAATGAAATTGAGATGTTAATCACTGACCATTGACCTGTCAGTCAGACAGAAATAAAATTTACTTAACCTACATTACTTTATACAGTTTAGAAGAAAGTAATATCCTGGACTTATTTGTAGGCCAGTAGTCTTTTCTACATTTAGAATCATGTACAGCCATGTTCTGCTGCATTAAAAATGGTGATTTGAAATTACATTAAAAAATTCACAACAGATTCCTCTTAGAGAGGTAAAAAAGCCCAAATCCAAACTGCTCTTCTCATTAAAAAAAAAAAAAAAAAGGAAAAAACAAACCCTCTAAAAATTCATTTTCATCCTAGTAATCAAAATGCTGATGATTTTAGCACAGAAATGAGTAATTTTTTTGCTGAAGAACTGGGCACACTAGCACTCTGCCAGACATGCAAGAACTGTCACTAAGAAACAGAAATTTGCATTTAGAGACAGTGATGTCACCTAGCTAATTAAAAAATCATCGCCCTCCCTTAAACCTTAAATGAAAATGGAGTGTTTCTCAGAAATTAAAAATCTACAAGTACATTTTTGCATCTTGTATTTTTAGGCCAGCTTGTTGCTTAGCTTTCTTGACAGATTTCCTACAAAAATTTCTACTTAATGCAAGTTCTACAATAAATCCTCACAAAGTTCTTGCATTTCATTGACACTCTTAATTTATTTCTATTCTAAAGCTAGGAAAGCAGTTTAATCTTTGTATGAGAGTGTGGTGCAATGAAGAGTCATATGGATTCAAAGCATTATGTGGTTTTAAATTTTTTTCCTTAAAACAAGTCAGTTTCTTCCTCTCTAGAATGGTTCCATAATGCTGAAATTTAAGTGGAATGTAAAGATGTATGCTTTAATAATTATGTGTGATTTAATATAGTCTACTTAATAAACAAAGATGACGATGATTGCTGTCATGGAGAACATTATGACTGGGGTTTTTTACCATGAGAGCACGTTACATTAATATGGTCTTCTAGTGACTTCAAAACTAATCTTTACTCTTTCGATATCCCCAGTGTTTGATATGTGCGAAATACTAGAGTATTTTGCATACACCAAAGGCAATGCTTTCAGAAGAATGTAATTTACAATGAAAAAGACTCTCTTGGGAAAATAGATAGAAAGAACAGATAGACTAAAAAATATTGCTGCATCTTCTATTTGTGTTTATTGCTGGTTTTCACTTGACTTACATAAAAGGTTATTTTTATGAATGAAACAATTAGCACATATATGAGCCTTATAATACACACTGGTTAATTTAAGGAATGAAGTGACAATGGAAGCAGACTCTGCTTACCTACTGCTTTGCCTAGCATTCTGCCAGACTTCTTCCTTTCTCACTCATATTTGTCTTCTTTGCTCCCTCTCCCTTTGCATGGACATTTGGAGAGTTATTGTGCAGCCTTCTACTTCCCATCCCCAAAGCAACTGAATGAGTATCTTCATATGGTACACAAATGGAGTATCAAAGATTACATTTAAAGAGAGACCTAAATTTTGTAACACCCTGATTCCAGAATTCAGTAGTATCTAAACAGTTTGTTTGAAAAGTTTAGGTAGCACTTAAAAATCAACAAGCATGTTACAAATAATCACAAAACATGAGTCTGTCTCTGAAAGCAGCCTACAGTAAAGCATACAGCTGTACTGCTGCAGCCAAGCATGCCTTACAGTATGAGCCTTTTTTTTTTGTTCTGAAGTTCTAAACCCTAAGCCAAGGACTAGCTGCTTAGTCTTTCCGTTTCATTAAGTTTTCTGTTTTCCATAAAGTGCACCAATTATCCCTTCAATAAGGACTGAATACTGGAGGTTTTCTGTCATTTTTTCAACATGACAGAAACATGTTATCTCTTTTAACAACCAAATGAATCTTGGCTTATGTTCTGCAGAGAAAAACCTGTTTCAAGAGTAAGAGTATAGATTCAGGCCTTGTCAAAGGCATGATGGAAATTGTTATTCAGTAGAGTATATTTTTTTGCAGTCAAGTTCTGGAAAATTTTTGGCTACATAAAGCTTATAATAAACTACAGTACTGAGGTATTTTGTGAAAAGTAAATGGCTGAACCCTTTTTTTTTTCTGATCTTCCAGTCATCTTTTGAGAAGAAACATTATGACTCCATTTAAGTTTAATTATACCCTTTTGGGAGACACCTCCTTCATTGGAGAAGCTGTCATAGAGCCAAACACAAAAAAAATGAGACTGAAGATTATTTCCTTCAGCTAAGAGTAAACATCCAAACTAGCCTTTCCCCCCTAGATTATCAAATCCCACTAGCAATATTTAAGAGTAAATTTTCTATAGATGAAATACAAGTATTCTGTAGTAGTGGTCCCTATGATAGACTTCCATATGCCATTGAAATAACTTCTTTGATATTAGAGTGATGATCTATCAATCATCCTATNAACTTATTATGTTACATTATTAGCAGAGTTACAGATTGTTTCTTCACAAAATAATTTCAATATGTGTGCATAAATGCATTTCTAACTCATTACATTTCTTTCAAAAAAATTCTGAATGATCTTTGTGTGTACACTCTTTTGAATCTCTGTGTACTGACTTTTCAAGTCAGCTCAGAGAACCAAAGAGCAGAAAAATTGTGACATTTCACTTTGGCTGGAGATCTGTCCTTGTAAATTAGCTCACACTCCCACACAATGGAGAATCTATCAAAGTCTGTAAGTGTTGATCCTCAGTTAGTGGCTTCAACTATCAGCACCTATACACACAAATACTCTTCACTTGTCCTTGACATATATGACTATTACCACATACAATTCTAGACTTAGCTGTTACAGCATAAGTTGTTTACTCAACACATTGATGCCTATATAAATCTCTTGCTCATATAAAACATACACACAATAGCAAAATATCTTGTAACAATTTGTTTTATGTATTCCTTCTGAAATGCTTCTCAAATGCATAGTTTTTTCTATTTCCAGACTGAATGTTTCTCAGATTTCTAAAACAGATGGTGCCTAGCTGATGCTGCTTCTGTGGAGTATTTCAGGATGCAAGTAAGTTACTAATTTTTTTCTCTCTGAAGTAGCTGTGATGATTTTTGTAGCCTAAGATCCTTGCCCTCTTGAATATTTGAACAAGCCTTCCGAATACTCCACCAGGAAATAGCTGACTTGCAGTTTTTTATCTACATCTATGCTATAGAAAATAAGCTGAAGCAGGGAGAATAATAAGTGAAGCACCACCAGAAAAAAAAATGACACACTGATTGAGTAATAATTTTTCCCCTTGTATTTCAAAAATATTATTGTCATGCATCTGCTTATCATGCTAATGTCCATCACCCTTTATATTAATGTGTTCAAAAGTACTGAGAATCTTTGTAGAAGAATCAAGAACTAATAGTGATTTAGAAGCTGCCTATGTTTCAGTTGAATACAGGTGATAGAAAATACTGTTATTTACCTGAAATTATGAATAAAAATGCAGTGCCACCTAAGAAGCCAACTGCATATTTCTTGGTTTTCAGCTATTAACACAAAACTCTACAAGTATTAGCAATAAATCATCTGCCTTGTGTATATACTTCATCAAGCAAAGCAATCACCATATCTTAAATGAAACCAGCTGCTGATGGGTGTAAGAATTCTTACAAGCACAGGTGTAGAAAGGAAGAAATTGTCTGCAATTTAAATAAGGTTTGAAACAGCAGACTCTCCTAGACTGTATCTTTTTTGCTTTATATAAGAAAGCCTGATCTTATAATTCAAGGACATATTTGATAACCCAAATATGCAATGTTGCTAATAAGGACCAAAATATATATAACCACAACAGGAGGATGATTTAAAATGCTGTCACAGTGATATAGGGAGAAAACATGCCTTGAAAAGGGGTTTCTTTCCCATCACTTACTTTCCTGCAGACAAAACCCCCAATTTCAATCAGTATTCATACAACAGTCTATTTTTTAATCGAGTAATATTAATGTAAATGCTAAATTTTTTTCTGTTATCTGTACTTTTATCTTCATTTTGTAAAGCAAAAGTCCTATGGGAGCAGTTCTAACAAGAAATGACCAAGAAAGGCTTCAATGTGCAGCCCTCATTATTAGACATTTTAACAAGATAATCAAGGCAAAGAATAAATGAATACATAAAAGGCACTGGGAGAGGGGTGACAAATTTAAGGACAAATAAGACATCACCAGAGAAAGTGTATGGTCCTTTAAGCAGCACATTCTGCCCTCTTTTTAGGCACTTGTTTTTTATAGTGATTCAGCATGGTTTTTTCTGTAACTCCACTTGCTTTATGGGTATGGGAAGTCCATTCGGTTTTATCCTTTTCAGTTCAGGAGGATGGAATGTACTCATGCAGAAGCTAGATTTAATCTTTTGGGTGAATTCATGAAGGTTATGGTGTGCTGGTTGCAGTGCGCTGGATCTAAATGGATAAAAAATTCATGCTTGACTGTCTCTCAGGTTTGCTCTTGCTGCCCACCAGAGTGAGGTTCAGAGTTACCTCTGCTGGGTAACATAGATTGCTCTGGAGAAGCAAGCAGTATAATTCTATCAGAATGGCACTGGACCTTCCTGAGTGTTAGATCTTGTAAGCTCTGTAAAATGGTGCTTCCTGGACGTGAGTGAATATCTTATGCTGTGTAATCAGGCTTATAAGGCCTCTGTGATACTAAATGCTTGCAGCATGCTCCACTGTAATCTTTGAGACAGACTACTGGTAGTTTTGAGATAAGTTTTTAATTTTTTTTTTGTATCCACAGACCACCAAAAACATACCAACTCAAACCTTGAATCTAAAACTTTATTGTCTGCAAACTACAGCTTTAATTGACACCCCTCCTGCAAAGGTACTACCATTACTAAAGGTCATTCTAAACAATAAAATTTATTAAGGATAGCAAAAGATTTATTACTCTGATTTATTCTGTTCAAATAAGAAATAGCATTTTCCTATGTGAGTATGAAGTGGGAATGGATGGTAAAAATCAGACCAAGTATTATTCGAACCTAATCTCTCATTTCCCAGAGTAGTTCACCCATCTCCTTTTTCTGATACTATGCCCTTCCTTCCACCTGAAGAAAAACGAATCGGTTTGGCTAAAAATTATGTTCTTTTTGTCCTCCACTGCTTCTTCCAGCCAGAAATGATTAAAGAGATTGCTCTCTCCTCAAGGTTCCCTGTTTCACTCCTGTGTTAAGAGCTTAAGGTCTGTTCTGAGTGGTTATGTCACAATTTTAATTGCTCTGGATAAAAAATGATATGAACCATATTAGCCCAACAAGGCTTATGATATGGCTATTTAATTTTCAACTTGCAAAACTGTCTATTCTATCCGTTAAGTGAGACTGACTTACTGACAGTGCAGAGTGTGTAATGTGCCATTATGAAAATGGAGACTTCTAAGACTCCTGCCTTCAAGTCTGAAACCATATGCAAATATTTCCACCTGAAAACACACCAGCATTTTTGAAGAACTATATTCAAGATGAGAAAATTTCAGCCAAGCATGTATTTGCAATTTTATTATCATTAATTTTTGAAATGAAATGGTCATATATTAATAGTAATTAAAAAAAATCTGAAATCTGTAATATATCCATTGTGTGTATGTTCTAATGAGAATTGTGATAAAATCCCTTTGCTACAGGCAAGTGTGTAATGTAATGTCTAAAAGTAAAGGCCCAATAGAAGTCCTGTCACTAACATCCCTACGAGTGATTGGATTGCCATTTACAAACAGATAAAAAGCAGTTAGAAGAATTTCAGAAAAATTAAACCAATTCAGCTGTTCTGTAAATCCAGCCAGGATTATCTTTTAAAAATTCAACTTTTCTTCCCCCAGGTATGTAGTTAAGTTAAAAGACTTTGCTTAGAAGTCTGAGCTTATTTCCTAGTCTACTTTGGAACATTTTGGTTTCTTGACATGGGAGGCAATGGAGTGTACTTCATTGCTTTAACGTAGATAAAACTTTAGTAAAATTTCTTCTGTCATAGCTAGGGCTGTATTGACTGCAAAATGGGGTTGGCATTCTGGAGAATATACACATATTTTTAGTGATGTGTTCTTCTTCCATCAAAGAGCCGCAGTCTCAGTGCCTAAGAGTGTAATAGTCTCACTAAAATTAAAAGGATAACCTTAAGTATTTTTGTAATTTCCTTTAACTGGGTTGAAGTTTAAGCCTTGATCTAAGAATTTCCATTTCCACAGAATTTAATATTTTTAACTCTTGTGGTTTTGATTATATCTGTTGTCTTTAAAAAATCCCTTTCTTTTGAAGATTGCAATAGTCTTCATCTCCATGACAATCTCCATTACCCAATTAACTTCTTAGGTTATTCTGTATGATAAAATTTGTAAGGATTTTTGAAAATAAATTTTGAATTGAGAACCATTTTGAGTTAGAACACAATCTCTCCATTTAGCTTCTAAAAAGCTGTTGCTATTCATAGATATTACCAGCATCAATTTTTTCAGTATGTTTTTGTTTGAGATCTTTCAATACATTTGTTATTCTCTTCCCTCTTTGAGATGCTTGAAACTATTAAACTTCTTGAGCTGTAAAATTATTAGATAATATTTTATTAATTATTAATAGAAGATTTTTATACACTGTATGCAATTCCATATGCTGCCTTTATTCATTTTGATTTGGTTTTGACTGTAACTGTTTATGAAACAGGTCATCACAGCTGAGCTGTGACTATTAAAACTATTTCATCCAATGGTACAGGCAATTTAGGACTATACAAGAGGTATTTTCCTCTTCACTAATCGTTTGTAGGCGTTTTAATCAACTTGGTTATTTATTTGATGATGTATTACCAATGTGTCTAACTTTGAATATAATTGACTGAAGTTCCCTGCATTTATCTCTAATCTAGACCAACAAAATAACTTTGAGCCATCTGCAATTTTTTACCTCATTTATAATTCCATTTCCAGAACATTAATAAAAATAATGAACAGTGGATATAAGACAGAATCCCCAGACACTCTGCTACTGATCTTTTGTATTTTGCAGCAAATTATTTTTTGATCAAAATAGATAATTTAACGTTTGTTTCCTGACTCCAAGTCAGTTCCTGATCCATATCAATTCTTTGCATCTAATCTAATGCCTACATATTTTTTTAGTAACCTGTCAAGGACCTTGTCAAAGGTCTTTTGAAAGATTTACCAGATTTATTAAAACTGGCAAGGTTCTGATAGCAGAAGGGCCACAGGGGTGGCTTCTATGAGGTGACACAAGCAGCTGTCTCCATGTCAGACAGAATCAATTCCAGTTGGCTCAAGGAGAGTGCTGCCACGGGCTGCAGCTAAGACCGTCAGCAATGCTGACAGCACCTCTGGNGGGGGGAGGGGGGCAGTGCTCCAGGAGCAGACACTCCCTTGCAGCCTAAGGGAAGATCATGGTTAAGCAGGTTGCTGCTCTATGGCCCATGGAGACAGCATGACGGCAAATATCTAGCAAAGAAACAGTGCCTCCCATGGAGCACACAGCAGGTGGACATATCCTGAAGAAAGCTGAAACCCATTCAGAAGCTGTGTCCTCTCTGTGGAGAGATCATGCCTGATGACTGTATCCGTGGAAAGGACCTATAATGGAGTAGTTCTTGAGATGCTGCAGCCTACGGGAAGGACTCATACTGGAGAGGTTTGTGAAGGACTGTCTCCCATGGCAGAACTCCCATCCTGGAGCAGTGGAAGAGTATGAGGAAATAGGAGTGGCAGAGATGAAGGATTGTGATCTCAGTGAAATCCTCATTTTTTGTGCTCTTGCACTGCTCTTGAGATACAAAAAGCAGAAATAAGTTCTGAGAAGAAGCAGTGGAGGGAAGGTGGTTTTGATTGTTTTCATTACTCACTTTCTGTGAGTTATTGATGCTATTCTGTGATTAATTGCCACTGAATTGAGTTAATATTCCCCCTGATGGGTGTGCTTTGCCCAACATGATATTTGGTATGTTTCTCCCTATTCTTATCTTGACAGACAAAATTTTTCATGTTATTTTTTTCCCCTTTTTTGGCAGATACAGGAGAAATTTTATAACTGCTTGGTGGATACTTGCCTGCCAGCCAGGGTCAATCCACCACACAAGGGTAAACAAACTGTATTAATCTCTTTAATTTATTCCTTTTGAAAACATTTATATGATACATTTGTAAAATGCAATTTTCCTTTATGTGAACATGGCTATTTAGATACAGAAATGCATCTAACTGGAAGATTCACAAACTCATTTAGTTTCCATACCATGGTTAATGCCTAGCATGTATTGACTTCTTATCAACTTCCATGAATTGAAAGCAAACAACTTTAGTGGGAGAATATATTTGGTTGGCATAGATTAAGATACAGAGAGCAAAATCTTCAGAGACACTCTGAGACACTTAAATGGGGATTTTGAAACACTTCTGCAAGTGATCTATTAAAGATTTTCCAAAGACTACAATTACTTGTGAAGTATTTCTTTAAGCCTTTATAGTTCTTTATGTGAAAACATAACTAGAAAATTGGATATAACAACACTCATGCTGTTGAAAGGATGATAAGACACATTGGAACAAGGTCCAGACATACTTGAATGCAGAAAAGAAAATTAAAAGAAGTGGATTTTTTTTTTTTTATCTCATAAAGCTAAATAAGGTGGAAGACCATTGGAGAATATTCTAATGCAAAATCTCACTGTCGTGTTTATTATTAAGTAGTGGGAAGGGAAGGAAAAGACAAGTTCCACAACATGCCAATTTGACCAGTTCCTAAAATGGTCTAATTTACGTAGGTGTTGCAGATACATATTTAGATCACTCTGAAAGGGATTAAGTAGCATTTCTTGTAGACTACCTTCTCAGCACTGGAGATGAGCACAATTTATGTTTTGGGTTCACTGTACGACAGATTTCGAAGCTTCGTGTGGTAGTAAGCAGGAATGTTGGACTAAGGAGTCAAAAACCTAAGAAATAGGAGGCTGAATTTATCCTTGCAAACAGGAGTTTGGCAAGAATATTCTGACTTTTAGAGTATGTTTCTTATTTTACATTTTTGCTAAGGAATATACTTACAAAATTTATTCAAAATTAACTTTAGGATAACAGTTGTGTTTGGTCATGAAGATCTTTGATTTAATGTAGGCATACTAACATGTGTGTTTGCCTAACCTATTGTCCTCTTTGCTGTAGATGGAAAATGTAAGTCTCTTTATAGGGAAAGACAGTTTAGTTTTTGCAATAAACAACAGCAAATGGTATAGGTCAACATGAAATGTACTTAATAGTCCAGCAAATCTCAGCAGAAAAATAAAATATAGTGAAGATAGTATTTATAACTGGTGAGCTGATAAAGCTTATACAACAAATACAAGTTTCTTTTCCATTACAGTGATGTAATTTTAACATAACTGGAGTGTTTCCACAGAGTTATAGAGGTTTATCAAGTTTGTTATTTTGTACAGATTTCATTTAAATAGTTTTATGGATAGAAGGGACATCCAAGAGGATACTCCTTGTGAATGTGATCTGCCTAATTCAAGTTATTTTTAGCAAGAAGAGTAAACTGACATTGTCACGACCTTTGCATTTAATATGTGATTTTTAATGCTTCCCAGACTTTTACAATAAAGAAGAAAGATTACACAGCTGGGTACTGACTTTTTATCTGATGAAACATTACATTTCTGCCTTTGGGTTGCTAGTAATAGGCACTTTATTTGCACAAGAGACGGGATTTCCTTCACTTTTCCTTAGTTGTGAAGCACAAAGACGACCATAGAAAAAAATAATTCTTTAAAAAAGAAACCTACAATGGGCTATGTTTAGCTAACTGGTTCAACTGCAAGAAATAAAGTTAGGTTTTCTGCAGTGCAAAATTGAAAATATGCATTTTAAGATCAATCTGTATTATGTACTTGAAAAACTGATCCTAAGACTCTCTCTAAAAATCTTCATTTTCAGCAAAATTACCCAGACCAACCAGATGCTGTTCCCCTGAAGGTTCACTCAGGCAGTTTTAAAGTGACAAGTTTAACAGAAAAAAATATTCATTTAAGACAAGACAGTGAAAGAGCTTTGACAGAGTCTCCTCCTTTTCTTACAGGTACTGTAAAGTTTATTTACAAAATATCTGTATAATTTTGGCTACTGTTACAGACTGAAGTATATTTTTAAGTATGACGCACTTTCAGCCATACTTCCATCTGCATACCACTTTAACAGCACAAGTGTCACCCTAAGAGCATGGATTTTAGGCCTCTACAATGCAAAACAAACAATGTGTAGATCTTTGCACATCAGGATTTGGTTGTCTGATAGTGAAAGCAATTTGTCAGATTACCACAGATTCCTGAAGTAAGGTACACAATGTAATAAAGTAATTATTTCTTGCTCTCGTGTACTTGAATTGTCTCAGAGAGTTGTCACCTTACAGACATAGAACAACCTGGATGTGAAATACATGGCTTTCTGTGTGAGCTGCAGACTTTGCCCATGATGAGCTCCATGAAGGCTGCTTTTATCAGTCCCTGCCAGTCACACACACTTGAACAGGTATTATTCAAAATGGTGATTTTTTTTTTCCCCTGAACAGAGGGCATATCAAGATTTTGAGTGACATTTAAATCCAAGCTTGGAGGAAACTACCTGCGAAGTACAGACAGCAACATGTTCCATCCCTCTCTGTACTTTCAAAATTAAAGCAATCCTGCATGTGTGAACTATATGTTTGATTCCATTTAAGACTTTTATCAAAGTAGATGCCCTCTGGATTTCAAATTATATCAACTACACTTATGTGTAGTATGTTCTTTGATGAAAGAAGCGATAGTCCATTCTAGGAAGTTCCTTTTACTGCAGACAGTTTTTTTAGTTATCAAACTGTTTTTTCTCATTTCTGAAACATTAATTTTTATAGAAAATTGAATTAAATACTTTAAAAATATTTAGATTGCCAAAGAACAAAATTTTAACCAGGAAGAAAAATTATGATAAATGAAGTTCAGCTTGAATTTAGATCTATCTTTAGGTCCTTAACCAATTTGCATTCTATTCTGAGAGCACTTTTTTATGGTGTAGTTTATCGAGTTTCATGTTAATGATACGGTAATCAAATGCTAATGTGGAACTGTTCTGAACCAATTCAACAATACTAAATTGATGATTATTGCCACAAAAGCCTTTTTGCTTATGTAAGTATTAACTTTAAATACATAATAAGATTTTTATTTAAGTAAGGAGGCAAGATATTTAAAATTAAATGGAAGATGATTTCTAATTGCCTTGAAATAAATGCAAACCTATGATTTCTGAGTTTTAACTATGCTATTATATAGTCAAAACACAAAATATATTATTGCCAAGGTCCTTTATGGTTCTCAAACTCAGTCATCATTATCAGCCACACATACAATGGATACATTGCAAGTACTATAAAGTGATATAATTGCTCCTACTTTTTCTGGTTGAAAAGCATAGATATTCTTACAGGTTTTAATGATGAAAAGTCCTCTTGGAAGCAGATATCTCTCTTGTACCTTAAAATTACCAAATACATTAGAATATTGAAGATTATGACCAGCATTGAAGTAAATGAAGGCCTAATGACTTCTTTAAAGCTGCTTTGTAGCATGATGATAAAAGGATCTGCTAGTATAATGAGAGCAAACTGAAAAAATTGGTTGTATAGCTTTATTTTAATGACTGCTAACTGACTCATGACAAGTTAGTATCAAATATTCTTACGCTTGTAAATTGGTCAGGAACACTATTTTTATAGTAATAATTATGTAGTACACTTCCCTAATTATGCCATTCTATCCAGCATTAATACTTTTTGCTGTCATCTTGTAGTTATATTTTTAGCTTTTTAAATGTTTCCAGATATTGCAAATATCTTGGTGGTTTCACCCCAGCTGGCAGCTGAGCCTCACGGAGCTGCTTGCTTACACCTCCCAGGCAGGGCATGGAAGAGACTCAGAAGGGCAAATGGGAGAAAACTCGTGGGTTGAGACAATAATAGTTTAACAAGCAAAGCAATAGCTACATGTGCAAGCAAAGCAAAGCACAGAATTCGCTGTGTGGAAGAACACTTCCCATGGTCAGGCCAGTGTTCAGCCATCTCCAGGACAGCCAGGCTCCATCATGTGTAAGGGTGACTTGAAAAATCTAATGTCATCACTTTGAATGTCCTCCCCACCCTCCTTCTGCACTCCAGTTTTTATTGCTGAGCATGGTGTTGTGTGGTATGGGATACAGCTCTTGTCAGTTTAAAGATATAGGTAGTTTCTTTGGAGTTTACCTTACTAAGGGATCAGAAGCCTATTGCATAGTAGATTGAAAATGAAAAAAAAGCCTGAGGAGGAGGTATGCTACCAGAAATTGCAATATTCTGTGGAAACTTACTGTTTCTTGAACATGATGACATAGTGTGGGTGTCCACCAAAGCCACTCTCATCATTTCACCCTGCTCAGAAGGACAGGTGAGAGAAAATATAGCAAAGGGCTCATGGGATGAGATAGGGCAAGGAGAGATTGCTCATCAATTATGATCACAGACAAAATAGACTAAACTCAGGGAAAATTAGTTTAATTTATGCCTAATCAAATCAGAGTGGTGTAATGATGAATAGAACTAAATATTAAAACATGTGAACATGTGCCCCCAGTCATCCCTTCTTTCTGGACCTTCTTAACTTTATCTTCAGGTTTCCTTCACTCCTACCTTCTCTGCCCTGCAGGATCACAAGTACTGCCAGGAGCCTGGCCCACTGTGGGTTTTCCAAGGGGTTCACAGCCTCCTCTGGGCATCCACCTGCTCTGGTGTGGGCTTTTCCATGGGCTCCCTGTGGATGTCTGCATTCCTGTGACCTCTGTTGTTGCAGGGGCACAGTTGCCTCACCATGAGCTGCACCATGGGCTACAGGGGAATCTCAGCTCCAGTACCTGAGCACCTCCTGCCCTCCTTCTCCACTGACTTGCATGTAATAATTTTTTGAGTTATGATCATATCAGTAATATTTTTATTTTGATTTATGATGTATCAGATATATTTGAACATGCGTCCATAATCCAACATTTTAGGGATTTCTCCTTAACTGGCTAGCATAAAATCTAGAGTAATTTTTACTGATACTTCTGTTGGGTTGCCTTGAGAAACTTTTAAAAATTATGCCCCAAATTAAGTTTATGCTAAAGAGAAAAGTTAAATTTCATTTAAATTTGCATTTCCTTGAAGGCCATATGCTGATTTAATCTACTGCGCTACAATCAAACTGAAGATCAAAGATGAAATATAGTGTTTATTGACAGAAAAAGGGATAATTTTTTTCCAAAC
The DNA here is from genome assembly GCA_013397315.1 of Donacobius atricapilla. Taxonomy (NCBI): domain Eukaryota; kingdom Metazoa; phylum Chordata; class Aves; order Passeriformes; family Mimidae; genus Donacobius; species Donacobius atricapilla. The sequence goes on along the minus strand of WBMY01010253.1, from coordinate 30,338 downwards.
TACCATTTGGAAATCTGTAAATGGAAAAGCTACTGCACCTCATTTTAATTTCTGTTTCCTTTAATCCTTATGACCCCCTCTAGTCTTCATATACAAGACATGTATGTATATTGCATGCCACATATTTAAGAGACGTATGGGAAGCACATTTTGCAGGGAAAGCCTGAGCAAAGAAAGGAAAGGTTTTCCTGAAAGGAAAGATGAAGGCAAAGGACAAAAGCAAGTCATATTAGCACCCTGTTTTGTTTCTGCTCTTTTCACTGCTTTCTAATGTTTCCTTTATCAAATAATATGTAGACTGATAGAGAATGTTAGGGTCTTTGATTTTTATAGCCCACAATGTTTAATATCTTGACAATTAGAAAACCTCTCCTAAACCTGAAGAATGGTGAGAAGAAACAATAATTTTACCTGATTCCTGATATTGTCTCTATCTTTTTTCCAAAGCATAGGGAGTTTCTTGATAACATACACTCTTCATTTTGTGTTCTTTATTTATTCGGCCTCTGCTTTAGATAATCAAGGAATTATTTTGGTCTTTTCCAGACAAGACACAATAAAGTGGAGAATATGTTCCTTTTTGCATACAGCATGTTACATTCCCTTAAAGTCACACATTTTTCAAGTTTGGTTGTTTGTTTGTTTTCTAATGTATTAAGTGCCCCTGCAGGCACTAAAAATATTAAAATGTAATCATTTAGCCAAATGTAAACTTATTTTTTCTACAATATCTCCTTCCTAATTTCCATCTGACCACAACCCACACCAAGTAGCTTTCTACCACTCAATCCTACAATTATGCAATAGTTTAGACTGGAAGACCCTCCTGAGGTCTCTAGTGCAATCTATTGCTCAAAACAGAGCTAACTTAAAGCTAGATCTTGCTCCAGAAAACAGATTTCTGAGCAACTCAAAGAATTTTATGGAGCTCAAAAATTCTTATAAATTTTAGACTTCTGGATCATTAATCAATTAATGTGTTTTAACCTGAAAATTCCACTAAATTCAGTTTAAAAAGATCTGAGCTTTAGATTACAAGTATTGCTATCTGTGTATGGCTGGTTTGTGCTTGACCAATGCTTGATAGCTGTGCTGCATAAAACAGACTCTTTTGGCATGGCACAACTGAGGGAATTCCCAGTTGTCTGAGATTTGAATGCAGATAATTAATTCCCCAGTTTTCAGAAAGCCACACATTAACTCATTAAATGCCATTTGTGGTGTACTAATTAACTGGATATAATTGAAGTGCTTTAGAAAGTCTTGAGACTATTGTGAGAAAGAGTTGCTAGATTAATGAATTTAGTATTAAAAATAAAACCTAACTCTTATGTCCAAATTCTGCTTTTCAGTTCTATCTGCCCTTGTTATCAACACTTCTAAAAGAAAAATATTACATTTTTAATGTTTTTTCTTATATAAAGAATAATAATATGATACTATAATGTAAATTCTACCTGTTGCTGCAAGTGACATTATTTCAAACTTTTCTGCTTTGTATTCTGTTCCAAATTTAGTCTACCTAATCCATAAACACATACTGTATAAGTTCTCTTTTCTATCCGTTTCTAAATAAAACAAGTAAAGAATCAAACTTTCACGTATGCTGCTCACAAGTAAAGTCAGGTGTTTTTTTTCATTATTCTGAGCAAATGTCTATGCAAAATGAAAGGTTTAATATATTGCTGCAATAGTCCTACTGATTTCTGCCCAGCAATGCATAATCACAAAGAATAAAGATTAGTTACTCCATTTTTTAACTTCTACATCATCTGGATGCAAAGAGTCCTCTTAAAAATAATGGGAGATTTCATGCAATTTAAAAAAGTAGATAGAGTTTTAGTCTTTATTTGTTTTGTCATGTATGCTTTATCCATGTTAAATTTGTCCAATTTTGTTTTTAATTTTTAAAATAAATATATCTGTATCAAAAGAGAAAGATACAAATATCTAATTTGTATATACAGTCTGATGCTACAGCTACCATCAGCTGCACTTTTCCCACTATGCAGCCCGATGTTACTGGGCATAGTGTGAAAAAAGTTCATTGACAGGAGCAGACAGAGGTGAAGTGGGCTGGCACCAGTTACCATTTAGAAGGCAAGGCAAAAATTGAGATGATCTGTGCAAAGCAGAATGCATCTTTTATGAAAACAATCACCTAAAATGATGTTTGCAACAAATCTCTTCATATTATTCTAATAAATTTTAGATTTGAAGAGAGGATTTAATGCTTGGCTGACAGTTGTATAATGAATGGGACCTGAAAACAGTGGGACCATTGAGCTAGCTGCAGGCTACATTCGTTCTTGAATCTCTACTGATGCTTTAAAATGCAATGGGATTTTGACAAATGCAAAGTTACAAACGTCAGAGGACCTACTGTGAAGGAGCAATATGATCTTCAGCAAGATATTTCTTCTTAGAGAACAACAACCTGCGCACCATTTTTGATGTTTCTAATCATGGAAGTATTCTGCACTAGTCTGATGGGGAAAAGAGTTACATTTCTCATCTTCTAAAATGACAACATCACACTGAAAATCATTACTTAGGAAGACAATATTTTTCCCTAAAAGTGATTATGTGTCTATAAAGATTTCAGGCAAATAGAACAATCAGACAGTTGTACTGAGTTTGTAATAGTTCAACCTTGTGCTCAAGACATTTCTCCCCAGTAGTCTTTGAAATACAGTGATACAGTAATACTGAGCAGGTGTGAGAAGTACTTTATGAAGTAGTTCATGGTGGAAAAATGGTAGCCAAGGTAAAAGCAAATTAATCTGATTTCCTGAGGCAGTAAAACATAGAAATACTTGTACTACTTGCCCACTCGCTTATTCCTTGGATCCTGCAACTAACTTGCAAGCATATTCCTTAATTTACATCATATAAAACAGAGCGATAACATAAAACTCTTGAATAACTAGAGAAAATGTATCCGAATTACTGCCATGGAGAGGCATAAGCTGCAGCCTGAGCTCAGCAGCTATTGTGTCCATTTGGCCTGCTGACTAGTGCATGAACAAAAACTTGCCATCATATATTTAATTCAAATCCAGCCACAGCATGATGCCACTTGTCCAGCTGGTGATGAAGGACATTGGATGGGGCTTTAAATCCTCCAAAGTCTAGTGTGACAGGGCAAAAGAGAAGGGTAGTTGAAGGATGGCAGGATCCAGGATTCTGGCAGGAAAATCATCTGCAGAAACCAGCCACTGATAACCCTGTTTTTCAGAGAACACCTACTGAAAGTTATTTGTAGTGTGGATGCTTTATAAGTGAGAAGTGTTAGAAGACAAAAAATAATAGGTTTTTGGCAATAATATTTTGTGTTACAACATTATGGAGTTTCTAGTTAGTGAGTTTCTAAATTGCATCACTTATGCCCCAAATTCCCGCAGTCTTCAGTTATGGAAATTGGACTTGTTTGGGATGAAATTGATAATACTGCTTCACCTCCAGTTACTGCTGATAAAAATTCATTCCACTTGAGAGGAGGACAAAAAAGCTGAGATGATATAGGCCTGCTCTTACGATGTATGTAGCTTGTAAAAGAAGCTGAGGTGAATGAAGGAAAAATACTGTTTATGTTTTGGCTGTCTGACAAAATACTGTTCAATAACAGTAGTACTAGCTTAGAAGAAATGTGGACCAACAGATGGTCTGTCATCTTCCCTTTATGTCTTCCTCTGAGGTAATACCTATGGAAATGCTGGGAGGTTTAAAACATGCTGTCTGAGTAAAATCTCTTGTTGTAATAAGTAAAAACTGTAGCAAACAAGCAAAGGAATGACTACTCTATGGACACATAAGTAAGAAAATCTTGGGCTCCTTTAGTGTCTGAATACAGGTGAACCATCTTTCCAGTTTTGGTTCAATACAGTTCTCCTCTTTGAAGGCAGCTCCTCTAAAAGAAAATGCAGCAGACAAATAAGTTTTTTTTGAATGGAATGGATATGTTAGCTAGTATTCCTGAGATTATTTAGGTACTATTCCTATAAGAGAGAAACGATCAAAATTTGCATAAAACAAGACATCTGGCTGCTTAAAAAAATTTGGATAAACTGTGAAATATAAGGCCTCCAGATTTATGCTAAAACTCTTGCATTTGAACCATTAACTTCTGCTTCAATAGTAGTTATTTGGATGTTATATTCCATTATCAAGGTGCTTATAAAAGACTTTTTAAACCAGCATGTTCTGCCTTATAAAGTAGTAACCTCATCAATGGTGGTGTACCAATCATCACTAGATAAATTTCTGCCATGAAAACTAATTTAGCTTGTTTGGAGAACTGATAACAGCATTTTCCTTTGCTTTGTATTCTTTCTAAAATACTAAGTTGCTAAGTGAAAATCATGAACTGTTTTGAGGGACATGAACCATTTTGAAGGACTTGAACTTTTAATACTCTGAGTCTCTAGCTGTTGTAGGATTATTATGGGAGCTATAAAAGAGCAAATCTTTACCTTTGTTTCAATATATTTCAATATAGTCACATGAAAGTGAATAATTTTTCTTCATGTGGTGGTTTGTGGAATATATTTGCCTCTGTTAAAAGGGTGTCAACTCCCCAGACTTGGTATTTAGAAAATTTCAATTTATGCACAAAAATACGATTCACTGAGTTTTCTTAAGAAGAAAATCCAGGTGTGAAATTAGAATCCAAGCCTTTATTGGGAACATAAATCTTCTCCCCTAAATTTGTAAACATTCAAGTTTGTGGACTTGATCTGGGTTTCAGTTTTAGATAAAGAAATGTGTCCCACTTACCAGAGGCTTCTGGATTTGAGGCATATACGTATCTGTTTTGCAACCCCTAGAAGAGGACACTCTCTTTACCCAGGTGTTTTTCATTACAGTGAACTGGATCAGCCGGGAAAATAGCATGTCCTAAGAGGCCACAGCCTTCTCTTCAAGTAACATGCAATATTGTTTGATGTTTTATGATACCAGGCTGTTTTCACATCAGAAACATTTTTCTTTTCCATGATGCCAGAATACTTTTTGCTCACATAAGCAGCTAATGTTAACAGTTTCAGCCTCACTTTTAACCTCAATAACATTCTATATAACTTAAACATAACTGATTTATAAATGTGTAATGATCTGGCATTTAGTAGGAGAGGCTAAGGAAAAAAAACTGTGGAGTTTACAATTTGTTAAAAGAAAAACATGATCAAAGACTTCAGCTGCTATGACAACCTGCTTTCTAATGAGCTCAAGCAAAACATATAGTTCATAAAGGGCTGTGCTTAATTTTGAGACAGTATACTTCCTGTAATTTGTAAAGACTTTATTAAAGCATCATATGTCTTTCAAGAACAAAATGAAAAATTACTTGTGTTTGATAATTGCTCTTGCTCTCTAATAGTCTGTGAGGCTTGTTCAATCATTTATTTTTAAAAGGCTTATGGCTAACTTTGGAGTACTTGCACCATATGGAAAATAAGACCATAGCTCTCAAAGGACCCAAAACAAAACGTGTTTAGAGATTTTAATTCACACAGAACATGATAAGAATAAAAATTGTTTGTTACATTTCAGATGTATGGTTTTGATACCACATGAAATAAGATATTGAAACACTGTAAGTTAGCATTTACTTAGTTTTGAAAAGTGTCTTGCCACAGAAAAAGAAGAGTGTACTGGTTTTGATATAAAGCTTGATGGAAGAATTTAAGAGAAGTCTCTTCTACCTAGACTGGAGCATCCTCCCGCTAACCTAAGTGCTGTTTTGGAAACTGTATTTTTCTTGCATTGAGTGAATTGGTCTTCTTAAACCAAGACTCACACACAGACTGCTGTGTATTGGTGTTACCTCTATGTTGACAGTAAACATTAATCACTGTCTAGAAATTCATGGTGGTTAAGCTTGTGCTCCTGTGTATCCCTGCCTCACACCTCGTAGCTTCCTATGGCTCACCACTTAGCATCTGCGGTGGCATTTTGATATCTTCCATTCTAGCTGTGTTCTTGGCCTAGTGCATCTGTTCTGTGATGATTGTCTCTTTGCTTCCTGAAAGAGTAGTATGTTCCAAAATTTCATTGTTATAAATGGTATTTGCTATATCATACTCAATATGACACACAGATGGCACAGATGAAACCCATTTAAAGGCTTTATGTATATCAATAGTATGGCAACGTTTCACACCCTTATAGCAAACTAGATACTACTGCCATGATGTAGCTGTTTTATTTAGTTTGAAGTTTTATGCTTTGCTCTTTCCCAACTCTTCCTGTTAATCAGCCAAAAGACCTGCTGTATCATGAATGTATAGTCAATTCAGTCAGGCCCTTGTACATACAACTGTCATCTGATATATCACAAAGGTGACAAAATATTTTGATAGCCTTCCACCATAGGTTTCTCTTTAAACTTTACCTGGTGGAGGCATGTCTATCAATTCAGTGTTTTTCTACTGCTCATAATGACTCCCTACCTCTTTACACACCAGGTTACTAAAGCAAATAATCAGTGACTGTTTCAGCCTCAGGGTAAAGTGTTTAACATACAACACCTCACAATTCTGTAGAAAGATACTTGAGGGTTTCAAGCTCATTAAGTTTAAGCAATTTCCACATTATAGAAAATGTATCCAGATCAAGCTCCTTGCTTTATCTGAGAGTAGCATAACTGGAGGACAGAATGATATTAAGTTCTAATTTTGTTTGTTTGTTTGCTCATTTCTTTGCTAAAGGCAATGAGATGAGAACTGAACACTAACCTGACTAGCTTTATCAGACATGAACATGGATATCCCATAGGTTATTGTTCTGTCAAGAGAATAGTATGAGAACTCAGAAGTGATTTTTCTTTTGAAATGTTATTATTGAGCTAATTTCCTTTTGGTTTTAATTGCTGTGGGAGGGGGGTTGATTGCTCCTTTGTTTTCATTTGTAAAAGGGTAACTTTACTGTGTTCACTGTAGATGGCAAGATTTCAAATGATTATTTATAATATAGTCTTAGAAAAATTGACCTCTTTATCTTCTGCTGCTGAGGGCCTTAGTTTAAGTTATTTGACTAGATTCGGTTGCTCGTCAGAAAAGGTTTTGTCTCCATACTAATAGTTCATAATAGATCAAAGACAGTACTGCAACTCTGCATTGTATTCAGGCTCCTGAGTCATTTAGCTTAGGCTGCTGAAGTATCACATGTTCAACAAGATGCCATCAAGTGAATACCAGATACAGCTGATGGGTTTTTTCCTTTGTTAGAGAGAATTATTAATTTAATACTTTAGTGTTTATTAAAAATGGATTATTTAAATTCTTTCTTTAGCCAAAGGATATACAGAAGTACTGACCTGTTGCTGATCTTCCTTTTAGTCAAATATTGGATTTTCCCATGAAGTTGATGTGTTTGGTATTTTTGATATGTTTGACATGTTGATCAAGTAAGTTCATCCAAGTCTCTGAAAAAAGAAAAATGTCCTTCTTGTCTCCTTTGTTGCGATGCTTGGTGCAGGAGAAGGGATATCTGTAGCATAGTCCCTATTTTCAGTATATGTTCAAGATCACATACCGTGAAGGACTGGCTCTTGAAATTATTGACATGAAGTTTTTAAAAAGGGAATCGAGAAGTTGATAACATGGCTGTGATTTGGATAATAACACAGGAAGAAACAAGCTTTCTTTTTTTCTTAATTTCTTTTTTTGTTTCATTGACTACTTCAGTGTCTGTCCCGTATTCAGCCAATGTTATTCTCTGTTGGGTTTGCGTGGCCAAGTTTTGGTAGCGGGGGGCTAGAGGCGTGGCTTCTATGAGAAGCTGCCAGAGGCTTCCCCAGCGTCTGAGAGAGCCAATACTAGCCAGCTTTGGGGCAGGCCCACTGCTGGCCAAGGCTGGGTCAATCAGGAATGACAATAAAACCTCTGTGGTAACATATTTTTAAGAAGGAAAAAAGAGGTTATTGTGAAGATGTAATTGCAGACAGAGAAGATCAGGGTGAGAATATGTGAGAGGAATAACTCTGCAAACACCAAGGTCAGTGGAGCAGGAGGGGCAGGAGATGAGCCATGCACTGGAGCTGAGATTCCCCTGCAGCCCGTGGTGCAGCCCTTGGAGAGGCAGCTGTGCTGCTGCAGCCATGGAGGAAACAGAGATGCAGAAATCCAGCTGCAGCACGGGGAGGAGCCTCACACCACAGTGGGTGAGTGCCTGAAAGAAACTGTGGACCCGTGCTGGAGCAGGGTCCAGGTCCTTCATACCTGTGGAGAGAAACCTGCACTGGAGCAGGCTTCCAGGTAGGACTCCTGACCCTGTGGGGAACCCACACCGGAACAGCCTGTTTCCTGAAGGACTGCACCCTCTGGAAAAGGGACACAAATTGAAACAGTTCATGGAGAACTGTTGCCCATGGGATAGACTCGTACTGGTGAAGCTCATGGAGAACTGCCTCCCGCAGGAAGAACAACATGGTGGAGCAAAGACTCCTCTCCCTGAACAGTGATAAGAGCAACAAACTGACCGTAATCCCCATTCCCTGTCTCCCTGCACAACTAGAGGGGAGGAAGTAGATCTGGGATGGTGAGAGGGTGTGGGAAAAGTGTTTTTAAGGTTTGATTTTACTTCTTGTTATCCTGCCCTGATTTTTTTTGGTAATTAAATCAATTAATATCTCAAATTCAAATCTGTTTTGCCCATGAGGATATTTGGATGTCTCTAGGTGCTTATCTCAACTAATGAACCTTTTGTTATATTTTGTCTCACTTGTCCAGTTGTGGAGGATAGAGATAGAGAAGCTTGGGTGGTTGCCTGGCATCCAGCCAGCATCAACCCACCAAAGGCAGGTCCGTGACATAAAATCACATTCTACTGTTAGAAATAATGTATGTTCTTATCACAGAAATCTGACCCAGTCCCAGCAGTCTCAGTAGGTTCCACTAGGCTGTGCAGAGTTTAGTACACAGTGTTAATAGCTCTCTGGAGTCAACAGTTATAGAAAAACAATATAAAAACTACTCAGAGTGATCGTATCTCTTTTGACATCCTCCATTGCATCAACTGCAGCATTTCCTTTGCCCAGACTTGGTTTAAACTTTAGTCACTTGCATTTGCAGTACTGGGAATTGCATACCCTGTAACAGCTAGCTTTTATACAGCTATTAATCAGAGATAATTCTACTTTTTGGAATCACAGCGGAGAAAGTGAATGAAGACTAACACCATATGTTCTACCCAAATTACTTTCTGGAAGACGCTAAGCCAATAAAAGAAACAGCCTCTTTTTCTACAACTATTTTGCAAAACATTCTTTATGCTTTTTATATTCGTAACTGTTTTCAAATAATACTTACACTGTTAGATGTATGCCTCCAACTATCACAGATATCATTAGAAATGGCATTTAATTATAACAAAACTAATAGTATTTTTTTAATTTCCCTTAAAAGCTGATTTGCTTGAGGCTATTACTAAAACTGATTAGCATTTTTAGTTTCTGGAAATTAAGTGAATGTTTCTTCTTCTGTGTAACATTAATATGCTCCTTTAGTTGTATATTCTGCTTACATGAACAGTTTTCATCCTCCTGTGTCTGTGGAATGCTTATTTTGGGACAATGAAAAAATTATAGTAATTATTTTTAGGAGAAACAGGAACAGGAACATAGCTCTCAGCTAGTGGTTGAAATAGCTGTGAAATTTTCTTCGTTACCCTTGGAAGTCTCAGCAATGGAAAGAAAGTCTGCAGAACTGCAGCTTACTCCTAATGGTATGACTTGTGTCGTCATGGATGATTATAGTTTTACAGTGCTCCTCTGCGTTATAGTGTGTATTATCCTGAAGATATAAATTCTGGGCTGGGTGTCTTTAACAGCCTCAGTAGGATAAGAAGAAATGCAAAACCAGAAAGGAACAAAGAAGCAGAGAGTAAATTCAGAAGTACTTGAAATCTTTAAATTAGCATTGTCCTTTCCCAAAGAAGATGTTCAATTTTAATTATGTAATTTGGTCTTAATACTTTCAGGGGTTTTTTGCTTTATTTTATTTGGGTTTCTTTCTTTTGTGTGAGGAGTAGTCAGTTTCATGAGGGTAGAAAAAAAGCCAACAGCTGGATAGAATAATGTGTATGCTCTCCTATTAGCCTAGGAGTAAACACATGAAGTCCAGATGTTCAGGATTGTAAAAAGCAGATTATTTTGTTTTGCACCACTATTATATTAATATTGATTTTAAATTTTTTTTTCCTGTAAGTCCCTTGTTTTGGGAATTGAAAACTTATTATAAGTCCTTTGATCCAAACTTAGTCTGGCCAATGACAAGGTGAACAGCAGTGCCCTGGCAGCCAGGAGGGCCACCATGTCCTGGGGTGCGTCAGGCACAGCATCACAGCTGGGCAAGGGAGGGGACTGTCCTGCTCTGCTCTGCACTGGGGCAGCCTCACCTCCAGTGCTGGGGGTGGGTCTGGGTGCCGCAATACACAAAAAAGACATTGAGCTGTTAGAGAGCATCCGAGGGAGGGCCATGAGGATGGTGAAGGGCCTTGAAGGGAAGTTTTGTGAGAAGTGACTGAGGTCACTTGGTCTGTTCAGCCTGGACAAGAGGAGACTGAGGGGAGACCTCACAGCAGTTGCACCTTCCTTGCGAGGGGAAGGGGAGGGGCAGACACTGACGTCTCTGTGGTGACAGTGACAGGAGCCAAGGAAATGGCCTGAAATTCTGTCTGGAGAGGTTTAGGTTGGATATCAGTAAAAGTTCTTTACCCAGAGGTTGGTTGGGCACTGGAACAGGCTCCCCAGGGAAGTGGTCACAGCACCAGCCTGACAGGGCTCCAGAAGCACTTGGACAATGCTCTCAGGCACATGGTGTGACTCTTGGGCCTGTGCAGGGCCAGGAGTTGGACTTGATGATCCTTGTGGGTCCCTTCCAACTAAGCTCATTCTCTGATTCTGTGACTCTTAGCATACACATTTCAAGTTAGGAATAAGTTCTTTCCCCATAAATCAGGAAAATTTCCCCACAGATTAGGAAAACCAATACAGAAATATTCAAAAAAGTCTTTTCCTAGCAGAAGAGTTCACTTTTTTTTTCTCCCCCGACATACTCAAGTGAGGTTATATGAAGTACCATGTCAATTTTATTCCTTACTTACATGAATCCCATTCAGTTATAATTTTTAAAACTACAAATCATTTCTGTAGAAATCAATGAAAATACTTGCTGGAAAAAAGCTGCATGTAAGAATGAGGAAAAAAGGGTGCCCCAGAATACATACACATGTGCCTCTTTTTCAGTTAGCTCATGAGAGCTTCCTCAAGCACACATGAATAAACAAGATATTATGAATTATGTGCTTGGCTTTATTTGTCATCTTTTTCTTTGTCAGTGTCACAGCTGTGATCACCCAGAAAAATCATGTGAAATTTTAACATTGATGTTTCCCATTTATGTATACAGTACTCTTAGAAGGTCACAGGATCACGGGCACCTGCTTATCTCAAAGCGGAAATGAAAAACAACCATAAGTCTTAAGGGTTTTTTCCTATTTTATAATCTAGTCTGTTGATTTTCTACATTTCTTAGAAAAATGTAGAAGTTATTAAGAGACAAGACATTTTCAGAAATTGCTCAAAATACATCATCAGCCTAGAGTGTTGTAGTTTTTGCTTTTTCTTCCTTTTCATTCTAAGAGTACAATATCAAGGTGAGACCAAATAAAAATACTAGGTTCAAATTTCATAGCAGATTATAATCCAGATTGTAATATTTATGTTATGCCTGCAATAATAATAATTTAAGAAAACAGGTGACAACATGCAAAGGTAATCTTTAGGTGTGGGGTTTTTATTCTGTTTATAGATTGAGATATGTTTTAGGACCATCTCCATTGCACGTTAGATTATTTGGTGAGGTTGTTTTTAGTTTACAGCTGCCTACAGATTCTAAATGGCCATAAAAATGATGTGACAGGATAATGAAGAGCAGTCTTAATGGAGAGGATAATTCTTGCTCATGTAATCTATCCCTTCGTGTAGTTTTCTTCTAAGATAATTTTTGTACTGAAATATTACTTAATCTTACACCATATTTTTCTATATTATACAAGAAAATCTTATACAATTATATCCTCCATATTTAAAATTACTAGTGTTTACCACAAAAAAAAAAATTATTTATATCTGCTAGTGATAACTTCTAGTGGTATTGTTGAGGATGAGTGATACTTAAGTACACCTGACATTTACTGTTTTATAATTAAGAGTTCAATGTTTGCAGTTAGACTGCATTAGAGCAATGAACAGTTGTACAAAACAGTTACGGTACAAAAATAAAACATTTTAAAATTATGTAGAACTCATTGCTGTTGCTTGATTATGTTTCTTTAATATTTGTTCAATTCTTTCGTGATAGAAGTCAAACCCCTCCTACATTCTAGTCTTAGATCTTGGCAATTTTCGGCAATAAACATATGAGTTCCAGATGCTCACTAAAACTATAGAAAATGACTGCCAATTCTGTTTGCGGCATTGTTGTGTGAGAGTTCTTTTTCTCCCTTGAGAAATTTCCTCTTCTAATGATTTACAATATGGCCATAAATGTTGTTTCAAGCTCCATTTTGCTATAAAAATGTAATCTCAAGAACACAATGTGTTTTTCACAAATGTAGGATTGTTTATATTTTGTTGCTATCCATTTAAAGTTTATCTTTAGACTAGGTCTTGATCACCTTTTCTTTCCCAAAACAGAAGACAATTCTATGACACCTAAATGACTTCTGAATTTCAAGCACAGGCCTCTTTTCACTTATACAGTTAGATACTCTCAAAGTGGCTATTTTGAAATTTGATAAATATTTGCATTTGAAATCAACACAGCGTTTCTAGACTGCTATCTAGAAACAGCTAGTTCAATTTGCCAGCAAGCAGACAACTTTAGCTGAACTCAAAAGGAGTTTTTGCATTTTAAGTCATCCATGGAAAGATCATAATCATTCAGACTAGTTGCTTGTATCATTATGAAGTTAACAGAGCCAATGGGAGGATTGAGAGACTAAAAGGAGAGAAAAAGAGGGAGGGATAGAAATCATCTCATCCAAACAGAAATAGAATGGACACTATGAATCTACTTGTGAGTGTCTTAATCTTTACACTATCTATGGAAGCAATCTTTTTGAATTGTTCAGGAGAGATGTATCTTCAATGTTTATAATGTCCAGTGAAATAGAGCTTTCTCAATAAAATAAGAAATCATGGTTTAAGAATTAAAGCATGATAATGCAAAATATCTCAGCTACTTTTATAATGGATGGAAATGAGCATTATTAAAAATAGGAGGGAGCTAACTGAATTGCTTTTCAGAAATAGCCATTTTCTGATTTATGAAATATGAACTTTGTTTCACTTATTGATAGGTTTCTGTCCCCTTGTTTCTTTTTTAATTACATTATAGGAAATATTTTTTCCACATCTAGTTTCTAGCTGGAAACAGATTTCATTTAAGAAATGTAGGTAGCCACAACCCATTTAATTCCCATTTTCACAGCATTAGCAGTCAGATGGAAGAATTTTCCTTCAAGCCCCAATGGCTCAGACGGAGACTCCTTTAATCTGAAAATAACTATCTCATGTCATATAGGCATTTGGAGGCTACAGGCACAATGAATTGGCTACTGTGGAAATTCCTCATGATAAAAAATAGAAATGGAGACCCTAAATTTGCCACATGAGTTTAGTTGATCATATAGCATTTGAAATACACTGTATGCATCTGGCAAGCAGCTCTTCACCCTCCAGATATTTTGAAAATATATCTGATTTTTTCCTGTTAGGTGATAAAGTCAAAACTCTGCCTGTTTCCACATCCCTAGGTTTTAGCAGCTAAAGGCAGCTCTTATAATGTTACACCATTTAAAGCTTTAAAGAAAATTCTATAATTTTAGGCGAAACAAATTTTTGTGTCCAAACACGAACTAGTTCACTTCAAAAATACACATCAAAAGGAGGAAATTCTCTTTTATTATTCATACCTTCTAAAATAGGTACCTAGTAATAACACCTGTTTATAATTTAACATGTACAAAACGTGAATTGACATGCAGAAGCCTTGTGCATGAACATCTACCTATTGTGCAATTTTCCCTTTTAGGCCACAGAGCTGTGTGGACTGTCTTTGAACTCAAATGCCTTTTTCTAGTATTTCCCTTGGGATAAGTATTGTAATTCATGAGTTAAAAATCCAATATTTTCATGTCATTTTTTAAGATGACATTTTTGCTTCCTCTTAGAAAATGTTGGGGTTTAGCTATTTTAGCAGATGCAATAATTTCAGAGAGCTGTTGTTGCATCAGTTTGTTGTCACTGTAATACCAGTGGCCCTATTTTTATCCTTATTACACAGAAGCTGATCCAGATGAGTCATATTATTTGTAATTAGTCCCATGGTGGTCAAGCCTGTGAACAACAATCTAGTTCTACATGACACCAGAGAGTCACAGCTGGAAGGTACTCACTGTAGCGAGTGAGTGACCTCCTTCCTGCACTTGTGCACAAGGTTCACAGTAGTGTTGAGTGGCTCTGGGTTGCTGCACATTGCACAGCTCTGGTATATGAATGAAAGTATAGAATCCACCCTATTCAAAGGAGAAATTGCTAGGGATGGATACCATTTATAGCAGGCACATTCAACCTCCTGCAACCACTGATAAGGAAAAATAAAGGCACTTTGCCCCTAGTTTATGGTGATGAGGGCAGTGGCGTCCTCTTGGTTGATCTATGTGAATGGTTGTGTGTGCTACCTTCCTCTTCCTTCTTCCATGCCAGAGCCATGATGAGCCAAAGAAGTCATGGAAGAAGACTAGAGTGATGGGATTTTCAGCCCAACATTCCCCTAATTAGGGGTTTTCTGTCTCTCAGAGTCCCATACCAGGGTTTAAAAGATGAGATGGAACCTGCAGTTCGGTCTTCAAAGGTGTTTATTCTATTTCTTATCTCAAGGTCTTACAGCAGTCTCAGTGCACTGAAGAAATGCAGCTACAGGAACACGGGCAGAGGGTCCAAGGTTGTTTTTAAAGATTTCTAATCAAATTAACTCTAAAAACATACGATATTTACNCCCCACAGGGTAGTTTGAGGGGTTTTCCACATGCCCTGGATTCCAACACTAGAGGAAGAAGCATGACAAAAAAGTCACTCAGATATTCAATTTAACATCAAAACTGCCATTTTCTGTTACTTTGTAGTACTCTTGTTTACTGCTTTAAAATATATTCATTGGTTTTGAAACATTAAATTTTGGAGGTTTATCCACAGATATCCTGCATATTTTCCAAGGCTTTAATACAGTCTGAATTTTTCATTTTACATTTCTACTTTTTTAAATGACTGTTGTTTTTATTTTGTGAGGTTTTGCTGATGGTTTTTTTTTTTTGGGTTTCTTTGTTCTTTGTTTGGTTTTTTTTATCATACCCTGCTGTTTTGAATATCAATATAAACTATGTTGGGACAGGATAAAATTCAGGATACATTTAAATTTCAATTATACATCAAACAGAACCATTAAAAAAAAATCTTCTAATTCAGGTGCATCTCTGGTTTCACTTATTGATTATTTGGTACAGGATCCTCATGCTTCTTGAGATTTGTATTCAGAATAAGTGAGATATCAGTTTAATGGGATACACTAAACTTAGACACTAATCTATTATTCTATGCTGTTTCACCTAAATTTTTAACACCTTCCCACACATGAGGGGCTGATGCTCCAGGTGACATGCCTAGACTCTAATTACTATATAGTATTCCAAGAGAGAGTTCAATTTTCAGTTGTAGCTCCTCTGTTAATTAAGCTTCCAAGGTTTTTATAGCTTCATGAGCTTCAAAGTATAATAGAGAGTAATCAATTTGAATAATGAAATAGTCAGATCAAAGAAAGAGATGGGATAAGAATAACAAAAAAGCTTACAGTCAGACAAGAGTGACAGAAAATGCCACCACATCCCTCTAGTACCCCTAAGCACATGTATTTTGTACACTGGAACATTTCTGGAAGGAAGGATTAAGAAACACAATCTCTTAGAACTGGAAGCGCATTTTATATTCTTCAGCAGAAATAAGGCCCTGCTGTGTTTAGTCTTTCTCTAAAGACTTTCCATCTTAGACAGGTATCTTAACTATAATGCTGTGGAGAAAATAAAATTCACTTACAACACTCTAGTTTTGTAATTGAATGATACGATCTAGACAATAAACTGCATTATTTACCTGAAGAAAAATATATAGAACACTGAATACTTTATCAAGGCTCTTTGGTCTTGGGTAAGTAACTGTGATATAATCAACCATTCTCCAAGATTAAATGAAGTTCCTGAGATAACTTTACTAGAAGAACATAGATCTTTAGGACCTTTAAATATCTGAAACAAATAAATATTAAATATTTAAATGTTGTGGATTTTTCTACCAATTTTTTAAAACCTGTTGTTTGTTCTCCTTGATGGAAAAGAAACAGAAAAATCAAAACAAGAAACAGGCAAAAAATCCACAAAAGCCCTGGACTTCTTTCCTGAGAAAAATCAATCTAGAAAGTAATCAACGTCTTCTGGTATTAATTAGGCTATTCTTGTAGAGTCTTTCACACTAGTACACTATTGTGAAAGGATCTGTTGCCAAGTAGCGTAAAAAACTGTTTGTTGCCCAGACAACCATTGCAAGGGATGATTAGGTCAGCCTTCAATTGCCATTAAATTGTTAAAAAAGATTAAAAGTGATTTGTCAAATACATATCACTGAGATGTTTACTAAAGGAGTTTTTAAAATATAATAACTGCCTGCAATAACTCAAATTTGGCATAGAAATGTCTCTCTTTTTATTTAGTTTTCATATCAACAACAACAACAAATATCTTGCTGCTGCTGAAACATACTTTATTTTCTGGATATCTTGCTCCCCCACAGAGGACATAGGCTAAAAACAGGGAACATGCTTGGAAGAAGTGTGCATTTCATATGAAACTACCATTATTTTTAGCTAATTCATAGGCAAATGCAACTCTAAATGTGGTGTTGCAGTTCATTTGGCAAATCCTCTGGATTGTATCATGGTAGACAGGACTTTTCCTTATCAGAGTGGTTTGGGTGAGAGCCTTTCTCAATTTTTTTTTCCTCATTTTGTTTTGAGCCTTCAACTGAGAATGTCACTTGTCCAGCTTAAAAAAATAAACAAAACCTCCCAAATAGCTCAACAACCCCCCAAAGCCACAATCATTCTAGTGACATTTCATGAAAAGTTTATTCCTTTTTTGCCAATTTCTAGTATTTCTTCAGAGCTGTTCCAAAAAATTGACTGCGCAAGAATGCAACTGCAGAATAAAACACTAGACAGAGGAGGTCTAGAAGTTGAATTGGCCCAATGGGATTAATTTCTTCATAATTTGTGAACTCTTGATTGAAAACTTGGTAGTTTATAAAAATTGCTTGATGGTACCAGAGAATTTCTTTGGCAGCCCTGGCTTATTTTTGATATATTTATTGCTTCTAGTTGTTAGTGGGAGGTTGTGTAAGGATGACAAGAGGACTTTCAAAATTTTCCTAAGTTCTGATCTTTTGACATTGAGGTACTTTTTCTTTTTGCAACTAGACTGGAATACAGGGGAGAAAAATTATGTTTGGTAGGTTCTGTCCCACACAAATTACAAGTGCTTTTGTTTTAGATTCCTATGATTAAATATTCAGACACCGTGCATATCAATCAAAACTGGCAGCTAACTCAATATTCTTCCATTTTTTTTAACTTCGTTTAAATTCTCACATAGCAGAACTATGCCTGTGTAACTGTTGGAGATTATCATTGCTGGCCTATTATTCTGTTTAAAATTGAAGTGTTATCTTGTACTTTTTTGTTTGAATAACAAGAGATAAGAACTTGGAAGAACCAGGTTTTTTTTGTTTAACTAGTTTCCATGTAGCTCTGATTTTCTAGAATTATGTGAATATTTCTGAATAGCAGAACTACTTCGTAAGTTTGTGGAGGAACTATATTAGAGACATTAGACTTTAAAGGGGCATGCTTATTTTTTGGGCTGATCACCA
>WBMY01010251.1:435022-445759 GCA_013397315.1 Donacobius atricapilla | reverse complement strand
GGAATGCACATTACTTTCCTTTGCTCAACACAAGTAGCTAAAAATAAAGTTACAAACTTCTTAAGTCAATTAGAATGACTCAAGAACATAAAATATTTGGAAATCTGCTTCCCATCTCAAAACAGCCACTCATTTGCCTTCACATGGTCCCTTGAGAGTCAATTACAAAAAATTGTTTGACATTAAACAGAAAAGCTTGTCTTTTGGGTTGGTTTGACTTTTTTTGCCTAGCTATCCAGTCCAGATAGTCCTTCCTAGGAGAACACACCAATGTGCTGTCTAGGTGACAGTCCAGCCAGCTCCTGTGGGGTAGGACACAGGGAGAACTCACCCAAGAACTTCTTCCAGATGTCCCTTGTCTTGGTTAGAAAAGACAGGTGTCTGCTAGGGAGAGCAGGACCTCCCTTTGGAATGGAGAATTCAAACCCCCTCTCTTCTGAATTATTAAAACTTTGATATTAAGTCAGCTCTCAGGCAAAGATATGGGGATAGGAATAACAGCTCTTTACTCGTATGTATAACAAGGCAAACAAACAACAACTACAGCATTAATGATAAACAAACCCAGGACTTCAAGGGGGCTTTTGTTCCACAAAGCCCGGGGCAGTGTGATCTCTTGCGACTCCGAGGGCACCAAGCTGGAATGGTGGAAAATCGCAGGCTGGTGGGTGGGATGTACCAAAGCTCCAGGGTGGTAACTGGAACAGCAGGCATGTCCTGGCAGGGCAGGGCAGTGCGGGGATACAGCGTATCCAAAGCAGTGCCTAAGAAAATAAAGCGGAGGTGGTGGGAACGGGGCTGGCCCAGCTCCAGCAGGGCAGGAGGAGGCTGAGCGCAGAGTTCCTGGACACACAAGGAGATGATGGTAGATTTCCTCAGGAACGGACCCGGTGATGGCAGTGAAAAAACTCTTCCACAGCAAGAGCAGCCTGACTGTTCTCTCTCCAATGCCGACAGCAAAAGAGCGAAGCCCCCCCACCCCTGTCCTTTACCTGCCTCAAATCTTGCGGTAGCTCTTTTTTTTCTTTTTTTTTTTTTTCCTTGGAGAGAAAAACTCTCCAAGGTTTTTGGAGAGTGCATCAAAAAAGGGTGGAGCCTGGGTGCTACAATGTCCTTTGGCCACTTGCATTGTTTTGGTCAAGCACCCATAAGCACACAGTAATTAGTCTCCTAGCGACTTCATGGGAAAAAATTCTATAAGGAAAGAAAACAAACCAAATCTAACCCCCAACACCCTACAGTGTTACACAGGTCTTCTTGCACATACTCCAGGCTGAAACACGGGCTTACAGCAACATCCAAACTGCTATCTTGCTATGCCTGCTGAGATTTTTTTTGCACATGCATCTTCTGCTTTCATTTTCTTCACTGCATTACTGGCAGCTCCAATGAAATACTGGAAAGTCCATCAAGATTTGTTATTAAAGCCCACAGGTTTCCACGTGGATCTTCAGCAGGGCGGGATACTCAGCTCTTCTGCTTCCCCACCCAGTTTCTCCTGTTCTAACCACCTTGGAGCTCAGGTAGCTTTCCCTACAGAGACTGAACTGTGGGTAAATGAGCACTGCTGACCCATATAGGAAAAGATAACAAAATGCCAAGAAACAATGTTCCATTACATGTGGGATGCAGATGAAATGGAAAACTGAAACTGAGTTCCTTTTTTCCAAATCCTTCATGAACCCCTGTTTCTGAAATGAATAAGCCTGAACCAGGCAGTCGTTAAGGCCTTTCGTTGGTTTGATGTTCCTTGTTAAGTATTCACTCCCTGTTAGTCATGTTGTAATTCCTGGTTATCACTCACCTTTTGTTTTGTTCCCTTTTCCCCCCGGGCTATCTTTGGGCCCCCACTGCTTCCCAACGTGGTGACCAAGAGGTGGAGGAGGAACATGGTGCATATGCAACTAAGGAGGCCCAGTGCCAACTGGGAGGAAAAACTGCCTTGAAGTAGGAGAACATTATCAGACTAAATCACCCAAGGGACAATCAAAGGATATGGACAGGTTGTGCAGAAGCAAGACTACCCTCTCCCGAAACTGGACAGTCTTGCAACTCACCTCACCATAATCTTCAAGGACAACGCCAGTGGTAGGATCCCTGAACCTACAAGCCAACGGTGTTGTCCTGTGGAGTCCCATGAGGATGGAAGGCCCAGCTCTGCCTCAGGGCAAAGCTACACTCCTCCTCCTCCATGTTGCCCAAGGGAGCAGCGGTGGTGTGCGTGACCCTGCAGGCCCCCACCCCAGAACTGATTCCAATAAAGGCCATGAAAAAGGAGCTGGTCTCCTGGCCCATTTATTTCAATTCCCAACTGAATTCCTAATGGTTTCTTAACTCGAAGGTCCTCCCACACTCAGCACTGTACTTGGAAGAACTCCAAAATCCACACCAATTGCTTCAAATAAAACAGCAAATACAAGCACAAAAATACTTCCTCTTTGTTGAGCTGAAAGCACGGGGTTAGTGCAGGCCAGGTAAGGATTCAAATGCCTGAGGATGTCACTTCAGGAAATATTGTACACAGTATTTCCCACGGCAGGGCTCTGGATAGGGAAGCACAAAGCTGCTCATCTGAAGATAGGTATTTGTGAACCAAAAACCAGGAAAAAAGGGCAATGAGGATGAAATCCACGTGAAATAGCTTGGATCAAAGTAGCACAAGGCAAAAAGTGGCTGGGAATACAGTACTCAAGGCAAGTTATGAATTAATGCCTCACCCAAAGCTAAAAGTTTACATTTTACAGCAGACCAGAAATCACAAAGTTAACAAGTTGTTAAAACAGGACAGGGTCAAACTTACTGTATTTGACATAGATTTGATGCTAGATTTGAGACAGACACAGACTGCCAATGTCAGCATTGCTCCTCTCCTATTTCCATGGAGTAGATAATAATCCTTTAATTATGTTTAAGTTTCATTTCTCCAAGCAGGGTTGTGTGCTACCTACAAGTGCAGACATGCACAATACAAACACAGAAGGGAAATTTTCACTCAGCTGTTCAAAAACTTTACACCAAGGAGTATTTTAAGACATCTGAGGTACCAGTGGTTTTTTTTAATACAACACCATACAATTTCTGCACATGAAGCTGTCAAGGCATAAAATATTGGAGTAATCCTTAACCAGCCCTATCCAAATTAGGCCAGTAAGAATTCATTAAAAAAAACTCACCAAACCAGACCTTTATTCTGCAGAAAATTTAAAAAGTCAAGCACACAATGTCAGTGTAAACATGTTTTTTAATATCACTGAAGATAAATTTAGCAATCCAAGTCTTAGGTGGGTTTCAAATAAATAATCATTTTGAGAAAGTGTTTACATAACAAGGGAGCCTCCAAGGCAGCAGAGCACAGTTTGTAATTCCTCCCTGCTAACACCCCCTCACTAAGAGAATGTACAGTAGGCAGTGCACACTGGAAAAACAATCACAACACACGGGCACACTCGCCAGCTTTCATGGAACCTCTGGATAGGATTTTAGAAAGGGGGGAGAAGTAAATGGAGACATGCACTGCCCTTTAAAGCACCACTCTTTCTCCACAGCCTTTTCACCAACATAACACAAATGGCAAGAGAACTTGTTTGTTTCCAAAATCCACTCTCAGCTCAAAGATTAACAGAGCACTCACTGCTCTGACAGAATTATTTTTCAAACTGACAGTGCAGCACAATGCATCATCCCCTTCCCAGCTGGGCTCTGCTCCTACTCTAACCTTGAAATTCCTCTTCCATCACTGCAAAAGTAAGCCAGGAAGCTTAAAGACAGGTAAGAATTGTTATTTCTTGCAGACCCTGGCCCAGTGTACTGAAATGGAGCAAGACATGACAGGTCTCAAGATGTAGGGTTACCCAGGAAAACATCTGGTGTCCTATGTCACTCAAATAAAACCTTCCCGAAGTCAAAATACTTCCTCAAAGTGTAGATTTGTCTTTGTTAAACAATTATTCTGCTGTAAAAATATGCCTGATATTAATTTTTTTCACATCAGAACAAGAAGATTGAACATTCCAGAAAGAATAAGGAAAAAAATCAACTATAAACATGTCACAAAAATATTTGCAAGAGAGTTTCTGCAAAATTGTTTTCTTTCACTTTCATCAAAATATTTTCTCTCTGTACATACAGGCTGGGCAGTCTTCCACTCTCTGTCCTCTAGTTCAACATGCAATAGATCTGTCATAAGCACTGCAGTACTCAACAGAGAATTGTTTCTTTTCCATTTCTAACACACCTGAAAAAGATTCTGCTTTGAGTCAATTAAAAAAAATGTACTATGTAATACTGCTGTGTATGCTGTGTACCTACTGAATAAATATTGCAGGAGTTAAAGGATTGTTTCACTGCTAGCTGGGCTTTGGCAAAACAGGAGTGGGGCTGACATACACTGGATACTTCACACTTTTGAGTGGCGGACACTGCAACATTTAACAGATATGGAATAAAATAAATCTTAGATCTAGAACTGTCAGTACATGGGATTCCCAGGTTGTTCTGAACACAGGAGCAGGGTGATCAGTTTTCCAGGAAAGCCACATAGTCAGTCAATCTGGCCAACTGCTGTTCATTGGGAATCGGTGGAACTGGAACAGGTTCTATAAAGATAAAACAAACGGATCATTAATGAAATTTAGAAAGCAATTCCATCAGCAGTACCATCCATCATAGCAGTAAGGGGAAAAAAAATCTGACTTTCAACAGCCTTCTGGGGGCAGATCTTAACTGTATCTCCTCCCTGCACAGCTCCAGCTGACATAATCCTTGTTATCTGCACCGTTCAGTAGTCCAAGAGTTACTAACCACAAAAACTGCTGCAACAAGTTCCACCTGTTGGCAGCCTCCAGAATTTCTTCGCACACACTGGAGTCTGAGTAATGAGGGCTGACAGTACTCTGAGTAAAAGGCTCCTGGAGCTCTCTGGTTGCTTCTTTCCTTGCAAGCTGCCATTCTGAGGAGTCCAAACAAACAGATCTAGGGGGCGATCAGGCCAACAGAACACACGGCTCTGCTATGGAAGAGGGAACCTCAGGAATCTCAGGCACTGCTTAAAACATGAGGGAGTGAGAAGACAGAGGGAGAAGCACATTTACATAGCACCTGACTGGGGTGGGCTGTTGTTTTTTATTTTTGAGGGGCCAGTGAGAACATTCACTTCTCTAGGACTCAATTCCCACTCAGTGGTGCTGGTGACACTGCTTATGCAAGTTTAGCTAAATCCATTATATATAAACAAAAATACCTGATGAAGGAATAAATCTGTTAAAGGAAGCTTCCAGCACACCTGGAGAAAAACATATGAAATTAGCCCAGTGGAACAGTTTTGAACAGTTCTACGCAACAAAACATGGATCAAAAACTAATTAAAATTACATGTGTTTATTCAACACACTTGACTTTATAACTAAAAAGCAGAATACCCAAGGCTTAGCTGCTTCAAAAGAGCCTCTTTATTTTGCCTGAATAGTAGTTCTTGTACTCACTTTCAGAAAAAAAATACCCCACATGTAAGTAATTCCCAGGGTTTTTTAAACTCTGCATATTTTGGAATCAGTTCATAAAAAACCCCACCTGATCATTTGTAAAATTTCAGGGCTCTGGTTGGCTTTGTGGTTCTTAGGGGTAAATTTCAACACCCGGCACCTGTTTATTTCAGGCTCTGAACACCTAAAACCTCTGCCCATACAAACAGTGTCATTGCTTAGTCTGCCTTTTTGGATATGCTGTAATTTGGCTCCTTCTGCCAGAGCTGCACAGAGCAGTTTAAGAGCAGTTGTTTCATCCTGCTTTTATAGCTTAATATATATTTTTTGCCTCGGTCAGCCACAGATACAGCTTTAGGGGAAAAAAAAAAAAAAAAAGACAAATATTTCTGCAGAACAAGCTTTGCAGGAACAGACATTCTGTTATCAACACCATGAAAGTGAAGAAAAGAAGACATAAATTTTAAGAGCAAAGGAAATTATACCAACAACTGGAGCTCCTCAGAACACAAAGATTCACTAAATTCCTGCCTAAGAAAGTTCTAATTCTTCTGAAGGAAAAAAAAAACCATCTCAGGTTCAAGATGGTCTATTTTTCACTCATCTTGATTAGGTTAAGACATGTCATTTGAGGTTATCCAGTTTATGTTCCACGGAGGCAGAGCCAGCAGCAGAGGAGAGGGAGCAATCACAGCACATCCTGTCTGCATTTGTTTAAACAAGTTCACATGAGGATGGAGCTTAATCCAAACTACTTGTAAGTCCAAACCAAACCCCTCACTTTGTGCTTCCTCACATTTTATACATGCCCCGTGTTTATAAGCAGCATGAGTGTCCAGAAAGTATCTAAAAGAATCTTGCTCAAAGCTGTAATTAAAAACTTAACACTGAATTCCTAGAAAATGCTGAATGTTTCTTGAAGTAACAGCTCCACCTACCTGGCTTTTTAGGCATCACCATGCGAGTTGCAAAGTCTGCTTGCCAGCCCTGTTCCAGCACACCTGGAAAGGCATTTGGGCATTTGTAAGATACAGAAGGGGAGAAAAAGCAATCATAATTAACAGCAAATAATTTTTTAAAAATCAAACCATTATCCAGAAGCAAGATTTTTTTTTCTCTAATCAACTGCTCAATCACTTAACAGCCTCAGAATTTGTGGGTACATTTTTATTAATCATCAGTTAGAGCTCTCTGAGCTCATCATCAATATAAAAATTATTCAGGGAATAATGCCAAGTACCTTTCACAGCTTCTTCTACAGGAAGGCCAACAAAGGCTGCAAAATCATCTGCAACTATTGATGTGTAAGCCTGGGAAACCAGTCCAAAGGCTCGTCTCCTGGTTGCATCTAGGGAGAGAGGAACACAAGAGACTCATCTCCAGAGCTGGAAGAAATCTGAGAACATTTCCTGAATTCTGTCACCTTTGGAAAATCCCCACCAGCCTTCAAGTGAGCACTTCAGGAGTTCCCCCTCCCTTCCCACAGGTCATAGGCAGCAGCAAGGGACAACAAGTGGTTCTCTGCCAGGACAAACTCCCTCAGAGCCCACACTGAACCTCCAAATGCAGCCTGCAGCAAACTGGCCTCTACCACCAGCACACAAAACACTTCAGGGAACTCTGCATCTGATGGCATTCTCTGTTTGCAATATGCCAGCAATTAGTTAATAATTAATGGCACCTAAAAAGCAGTTGTTTCTCAAGCTACTGAGAATTATTTACTGCAAAGCACCTCTTTTTAGCAGTCTGCACTGCCCTCTAGGAGCAAGAATTTCATTGTTACTATTACACAGGATAGGGAACATTTCACAGAAAAACCTTCTTGTAAATCCTACAAGGTTCTGAAATACCAAGCCAAGTTCCCTGAATCACTGGTTAGAAGTCTGATAAAACTGGGCAATTAATGGTCTGTTTTGCTCTTACAGAACAAATCACGTGGTTTATGAAATTCCACTGTCAAAGAATAAACAGAAACAAAATCCTACTAAAATCGATCTATTTGTTTCTACAAGGTTTTGTAATGAGTTTTAATTTATATCCAAAACCTAAAAGTCTTGTAGTAAAACCCACAAAAACTTGGCGACAGCTTTTGTGACCACTTCTGATTTTTCACAACTAACAGTTTGTCTGTTTGTGCTGGAGCAGACATAAACAATCCCAGGCCATTCTCTGCTCCCCACCCAAGCTCAGCTTGTACCTCTGAGTGCTTCCATGATTGGCTGGATAGTCTCAGACCACTGATGTGCACTGATTGCTGCGTAGATTCCCGGGAAGTCCCTCTGCCAGATTCTTTGTCCCACTGACCAAACTGCACCAAGTTCAGCATTTGCCTGTTGTGACAAAAAAAAACAAACCCCAGTGTTAATCCAGAGAGAATCCTCTACACTGACCATATGTATAAACCCATTTCCCCCCACTCCAGATTTTCAGAGAACATTGCTGTGCAACAAAACCAGCAGATTTCTGGGTTATATTTGGACCAGAACTTACAGATTTGATAGCAGGAGGAACTCTTTTCCAGAGATAACGTGCATTATTCCTAAAAACAAACGATAAAACCACTTTTCAGTCACCAAATGAGACGCCACAAGGTTTGTCCAGATGCTGTAATGAACACTCTCAGTGCTTCAAAATGTTCTTTCTAGGAAGGCATATTGAATTCTGGAGTGGGAAAACAGAGCTGCTCTCCAGCAGACAACACTGTCCTAACACAACTAACAGTTCACTAATTGCCTCATTTAACACCACTTTGGGAAAGCAATTTCTCCCTAAAAACCCCAAGTTTAGTGCACCAAGTATACACAGGGACATGTAATAACCCTCCAGGCCGAATTCCCAGGATCTCTGCTTCCTGCAGATTTAGCTCCTTCAAGCCAACAGTATCCCTCATTTTTAACATGGATGGCCCAGAGTTAACCTGCTAGATTTAAACACAACGAACAGCCTCAAATCCAACCCAAAACAAATGCAGCCCTGAACAGCTACAAAACAAAATACTGAAATGTTTAACACTTCCCAGAGGAGCCAATTTCACCACTTAAGGAACTTTATTCCCAAATTTCCCCACAGTTCAAAAGAGTGGGGAAGAAAAAGGAAAGGAGAATATTCTTCTTGTCAGATCAAAGGGTGAAAGAGACTTATTCCCAGGAATATTATTATTATTTCTTTGCAAATACAGCATTTTCATTAATCACACAGCACATTCCCAACATGCTGGTGACAAACCCAGTGTCACAGACTGGGACAAGCCACTTACATGTCATTGTGCAACAAGTACAGAGCCAGCAGCTGGCCATAAACCAGGGGTGTGGCAATTCCTCCAGGGGCCTGAAAACAAACACAGATTCTTGAGTTACAGATTTTAAAGAGGGATGTAATACAGAACACAGCAGGAAGTTTTATATAAACTGAACGCTCCAAAACGACTTTTTTTTTTTTTTTTTACGTAACAGGTCTGTGCAGTATTTTGGGGGGATAAAGTAAGGCTACATCTTCCATTACTCTTTTCCTATGCTCATGAGTGTGGCAGCTGTTGAAAGTGAAATTAAATCATCCCGACTTCATTTAACTTCAGCTGAACTTCAGCTCGAGCCACTCCACCGCAGCAAAGCTTCTCTGCCCCTCCCCATAACCCCAGGCTAAGCCTCGGCCCCTGCCACACTTCAGCAGAGCTCACAGATCCCTCAAGGAAGAAACAAACGAGTGATTAAAAAAAGCTGAAAAATTTTGAAAGCCTGCAATAACTTGAAAGCTACGAAGATTTCCAATAGGGCTTCAGGCCTTTTATCCAGGGACACGGAGGGAGCTTCCAGTGAAAGCTGCCACAATAAAACTTGATTTAAGGGTAATTCCACAAGTCTGGCTCAGGGCTTCACTTCCCTGATTAATATTTTCCTTTTCTCAGCCACGAGGACGGAAACACACAAACTACCCCCCTCATATTCCCCCTGAGACGACGCGAATAATTATACGGAAATACCCCTTTATCTGCAGGCTGCGAGTTTCTGAAGGGCTCTCTGGCGAGCCCAAGGGGCAAGTTCAAACACTGAACCTCCCCGGCTCACACACACGCCCACGCACCCTCCCCACCTCACAGACGCACACGCAGACCCCCCACGCCCCGCGGCACCTCCAGCTCCTGCGTCTCGCACTGCTCCAGGAGCCGCCTGAAGCTCACGGAGCTCTCAGCCATCACTGCCACCGGCATCTTCCCCTCACGGCACCGCCCGCATCAGGCGCCCGCTCTCTGACGTCACTTCCGCCAACAGCTCCCCCCAGGACCTTCCGCACACTTCTCTGTGATCCTGGAGGACCGGGGGGCGCGGCCAAGGCCGGGGGCGTGGCCAATGCCCGTGAAGGGGAGGGCGCTGCGGGATCTTTGAGGGTGGCGATGATTAAAGCCCTTTTAAATCCTTTCATTTTCTGTGTGATAAGCAAAGTTTCCGCGTCATAAAAAGAACTGAGTGTGGTTGGCGTGCAACACGGAGATCCATGGAGTTCTGTTTTTTCTCCGTATCTGTCGCATGTTACGGGATGCGTGAGACGGGCGCCCTCCATCCTTCATTGCATGTACATGTACATAAGGGATATTCTCAAGGCATAGGAAGTGCTTTTTCAGCTCTGTGCCTGTTTCTGGTGGGTTTTAACAGTGGTTTTAACAGTAGTTTTACTCAGTTTGTCTGGGTTTCTTTATCTTTGTTCCTTATGAAATCCCCTGCTTGCAGAGAAAACAGCACTGCTGGAGATGGGTCATAGGATCATGGAATATCCTGAGTTGACCCACAAGGATCATGAAGTTCAACCTCTGGACCTGCACAGGCGCCCCAACAATCCCACCCTATGCCTGAGAGCGTTGTCCATACATTCCTTGAGCTCTGGTAGCCTCAGGAATGTGACCATACCCAGGGAACCTGTTCAGAGCTCACCCTTTTCCCGACATCCAGTCTAAATTTCCCCTGACACAGCTCCAATATATACCAAATAACTATTCAATATATGTACAGGGAAGCATCTGTATATGTGCTTCTATCCTATAAAATAGTCCACAATGTGTGTATTGGTTTAGCATAAATGGTAAGAAAAACCAATTGTTAATCCATTTTGGAACTAACAGCTAAGCTGGCCAATCAGGTAAAAGGTGTACGTACACCCTCTGGGACACCGCTTAAAAACAGGAATCTTGGGAGACCCGCCCTCTTTCCAGGACTCCGAACCATGAGGTAACACCGCGGCCGGGCCGGGAGGGGGCCCGGGCCTC
>WBMY01010251.1:367183-434515 GCA_013397315.1 Donacobius atricapilla | reverse complement strand
TTTTCGTGGAAAAGTAAATTGTTGCTAGGGAGGAAGAGGGGTTGTTTTTGAGAGGGTTTCGTAGTTGGTTTTTTTGTTTGTTTACCTTTACTGTATGTTAATAAATCTAACTGTTTCTATTTTGAATTGAACCTGTTTTGCTTTTCTTTTAATCCTATTCCACTAAAATGAAAATTAGGCGAATGTGATAACCACTACAATGTGCTAAAATGGCATTTAACAGCACAGGTGCTATTTTAGAGGTGGAACCACCCCTCAAACGTGGCCTTTTCACGGCTCCCCATCCCCAGCGAGGTCCCATCCAGGACCCCCAGCCCTGCCCACCTTTTCCCAGGATTAGGCTCAGGAGCCGTATTTATGGCTTGGAGTGGGGTTGGATGTGTTTGCAGCCCAGTTTGAGGTATAGGAAGTGATGGGAAGTGGCAAGAGTGTCTCCAGATCTGTGTAATTACTGAGGCCACAGATGTAAATTTTTATTTTTAGGGTAAAATCAAGCCGAGGGGCTCATTTTCTGCAAAATTTTCTTTCTGATACCATGGATTTGCTTTCCACCATCATCCTCTGGCCATATTCCTTGAACAAAGCCTGATCCCAGTGCTTCCCACCATCTTCCATCCCCAGCACTGCCCTAAAAATCATTCCTCAAACCATTTATTCTTCATGCAGGGAGTTTTTCCAAGCCGTGCTCAGGAGCTGCACCACTTCGGTGCAAAATGTGTGTGTTCTCCACACTTTTGGGGTGAAAATAAGGAAGAGTGGCGTAAATCCTGATCCCTTTGCCATGGAGTCCTCGTGCTCCGGGAGAGGTTTTGGCTGTGGAAAAACAAAACTAACGTGTGTTTGTGTTCGTTCTGGGATTCACCCGAGGCACAGCATCTTGGAGGAGGGCTCCAGGCGATGGCACTGCTGCTCCGCCGGCTCAGGCATCACTTTTCCCCGGAAACAGCCTCTCATCCCGCTCCCGTCCCCGCCAGCCGCATCGATCCCGACGGCCCTTTGTTGCCGCCAGCTCTGTGCCAGCGTCTCTTTGACATTTGGACATCTGAGAGGAGCAGTGTCCTCACCTTTTGCTCCTATTCCCAATTATCTCGTGTTTTCGGGAGGCGAGGAGGGGAGCAAAGCGGGCGGCAGCTTGTGATGATGCCGGTGGGGGACCTTCCCTCAGGGCTGGGGTCAGAGCATCCCGGATTGCCACCGGGAACACGTTGATCTGGGAAGGATTCGTCTCCTGGGGGGATGTCAGGTGCTGCAATCCGACACCCCAGTGCCACCCTCCTTCCTGGTGGGTCCAGGTGGGAAGGCATGAGCCGGTCCCCGGCACCGCTGGCTGTGTTGGGCCTGGGCAAAATCGCAGCCCCTGACTATGCTCATGCTCCCTGCCAGGAGATCATTTTGTTTGGGGGGTGAAATTCCGGTAAAAATGGAATAGAGGAGAGGTTTCCTCAAGAGGGCACTAGCTGCAAAAGAAACTGCCTAAAAATCCAAGGGAACTGGACACCCAAACATCCCGCTGTCCTTTCCACTGGAGAGACTCATTCTATTTGGGGGCAATTCGGCTTAAAAAAAATTACTTCATTCTGCTTTTCATTTTTCTTTTGGAACAACAGAGGAAGTGTTGCTTCCCACTGTGCTGAGCCGAGCCTCCCAAATCCAAGAGCCCCTCTCTGGAAGAATTTCCTTGTCACGGAATCAGCCAGAACCTACCCTTTTGCAAGCATGTGCTGCATCCTCTCCTCTCTCCTTTCCCCCATTTTCCCAAAGCTGTTCAAGGCTGTGGTAACATTTTCAAGGAGGAAACATGCCAGAAGGGAATACACTTCTTTTCAAGTCACCAAGATAAAATGCAGCAAATTTGTTGTATTTTCAAGGTTGTTATAAATCTGGGAGGTTCTGGAAATGTTCCTGGGGTTGTTTGGAGCTTGGCCTCAGTATGGTGGCATCATCGAGGACCTCTGGACAGTGACAGAGACTGCCTGAGACAGCATCCCAGAAAACCACAAGGTCATTTATTTCACTCAGGAGTTTCTCCTCAATTCAGACACCAAAAGAAGAGGCCAGACTCATAAAACAGCTGAGCACATTGGAAAATCTATCCCACTGGCAAAGCTAACCACGTTAAATTAACGGGAAGGCTCCTTGACTTGACAGCATCCTGATTTTTCTTTGGCCCACAGGCTCAAAAAGCACTTAAAGACATGGCCGCCAGCTGCTGCAGAAGTGTAAAGTAAATTTAATGTGATTTTATTCAGCTCCTGGTGATGATGGCAGGAAAATCTCAGCAACTCGTTTGTGCCTTGCATGAATTTTAAAGCAGGGAAGGAAATGGATCCCAGTTCTGCCATCCTGGAGAGTCCCAAGTAATAATACTAAGGCATTTCCAAGAAAAATTAGCAGAGATTTCGTGACAGGCCTTCATTTTCCCAGTCGTTTCCATTTGCTGCTGCCTGTGATCTGGAGGCATCCTCTGGAAAGATTATTGCAAGTGGTTTCCCTTTCTCATCTGCTTCCAAAGCTTTGTAGGAGAACAAAAGACTCGTGATGGGGAAATTAAGATGCAACGGGGTGATATGGAACAATAGGACAGTAATTTAATGTGAAAGCTAGAGAAAACGGTGCTAAAGGGTCAAGCTGAACCACTCCACACCCTTCCCATTCCCTCAACAGCCTGATTGGCACTAGCTGGGCTGATCTGAGAAAAAGCTGGATCCAAACACATTATTTGCCTCCATAAGATCAAAGGGAATAGCGCCTCATTTTTAGGACCTGCACCCATGAAAGGAAACTGCAAGTGGCTGATGGGAAGTTATTGTTGCTTTTTCCCCAAACAAGCTTTTTAATCTATTGCATTTCCATAGGGGCGTGGGCTTAAACTCCAATAAACGAGAAGCTATCTGGGATATTTGGGATATTATGTTGTCTTTATTTTTTTTTTCCCCTCCTCATCCTTGATTTTTTATCTCAAACCCAACATCTCATTTTTTCAGGTTTATACTCCAGCACAGTGGTAAAAATATCTGGCACAGGTAGATATTTTTATCTATCACAGAGAATCTGTGGCTGTCCCATTCCTGGAAGCGTCCAAGGTCGGATTTGGATGTGGCTTGGAGCAACCTAGGGTAACGAGAGGCGTCCCTGCCCATGGCAGGGGGTGGAACTGGATGGGCTTTTAGGTCCCTCCCAAACCATCCTATAATTCTATTATTCTATGAAGTAAAGGTGAAAAAAACCCCAAAACCGGAGAGGCTGAGATGTGTAGGAGACCACAAAGTGACCAGGGTGGCAGGAAGTGCTGAGGGATGTCCACCCAGCTGTCCCTGCCCATGGGGCTCTGTGTCCTTCTGCTGCTTCTCTGGAGCAAATCTCCCACAGAGCTGAGATTTGGGGATGGCTGAGCTCCTTTCTGTCCACCCAGGACACCTCCATCCCCCTCCTCTTGTCTTCCCTGTGAGTAACCAGGAGTGATGGCCTCTGCCAGAGGCTCTGGAGGCAAAGGTTGCCCTTTCTTAACCTGCCAAGAGGATAAGAGACCCTCTGTGTATTTAACCTAAACTTTGTTTTTATGATTTTCCAGGCTCGTCTGTGCATTTTCCTGTTTCTGCTTTGTTCTCTGGGATCCTCAGCCAAGTTTCTGTCCCTTCTCTGGCTCCTGGGCCAGCAGTTCTTGCTCTCCACATATTTTAATCCTTTATGACAAAGAGCTTTGGTACCTTTGAGCAATGTTACAGCTCTTCTCTTGACTGTCCCCCACTGCGCTGTTCCCTCACTTGGAAATCTCTGAGAGCCCCCAAATTCCAGAGGATAAAGAGAGCGTGGGGATTCCTGGTCCATTGTTGGGTGTTTGAGGGTGGGTATCAAGCATCTAGCATGGGATATTTTCGGATATGGAGTGGGACAATCCCAGGTCAAGCATGGGGCGATTGGGGGATGGAGGGTCCCTGCTCCAGCCAAGGCATTTGAGGAATGGAGCAGGTGGGTCCCTGGTCCAACAGGGAAGTTGAAGAGTATGGATTGGAGAAGGTCCCTAGTGCAGTGGGAAGCATTTCGGGGCTGGAGTGAGTGATCCCTGGTCCAGCAGGGGCACTTACAGGAAGGAGCATCCCTGTGCAGGGGCCCCTCTCCAGCCCAACGCCCTTTTCAACAGGATGGGATGCAGAGGGCTCACACTGTGAGCCCAGGGGCTTCCTCCCTTGGCCTCCCAGTTTGTGCTGGGGTTGGCCGGGGGGGGAACACCTCTCCTGTGCCAGGGAGGCAGACGTTTCCGCAGAAACCTCCCTGCGCGGCTCAGCATCCCTCCTTTTAACAGGAGTGCGATGCATCACCGCGTCTCCCGGGGCACGCTTTTCAATCCGCTAATCTCCCGTGATGGCACGCGTATTAAAACACACCTGTCCCCCGCCAAAGCCACCGGGACAGCGGGCGAGTGTTTCGGGCAAGTGCAATAAAGGCTGCAATTAGAAAGGAGGGCTTTGATCGCTGGGCGGGAAGCAGTTCAGGCAGCTGTGCCGAGACCTCTCCGGCAGCCACTCTTCTACTTCAGTAACATCCGAACAAAGGGGATCTTGTGTCCGCGGCGCCTCGTTACGGTCCTTCTTCCCAGCCCGCGGCCACCTGTCCCCCCTCGCCGCCCCAGCGCGCTCCCGTCCCTGCCGCCGGGGTCCCTTCCCGGTCCCTTCCCCAGCGCCGCCGCCAAGGGGCACGAATCGGATTTCACGGCCCTGACGCTTGCGGGGAGCCGCCGGGCTTTGCTCTCCATCACTCAAAGTCACCGTCGCAATGGCCTCTTTGTTCCGCTGGCCCTGCCTGCCAACAGCTGGGCTCTCCATCCAGCTGTGCCGGGACGCAGCACGAGACCCCCGGTGCGCGGCCCTGGGGACACCAAAGAGGGGACATTTCGAGTTCTGCATGAGGTGAGGAATCCCTGTGCCATCCTCTCTGCATCCCACACAAGGATCCTGGCACAGAAGAGGCTGAGGATTGTAGCCAGTTGGGGTTGGCCTCTTCTCCAGATAACAACAGGAAATGGCCTCAAGCTGTTGCAGGGGAGGTTCAGGTTGGACATCAGGAGGAATATCTTCATGGAAAGGGGTGGCCAGGCATTGGAAGGGACTGCCCAGGGAGGTTTGAAGTCCCCATCCCCGGAGGTGTCCAAGGAAGGCCTGGATGTGGCACTCAGTGCTCTGGGCTGGGTGACAAGGTGGGAATTGATCACAGGTTGGACTTTTCCAGCCACAATGATCCTGTGAAGCTCCTTCTGAGGACATACTTTGGTGAGAGTGGGAGAAGAAATGTGTTGCTTGTTTGCTCTTTGATTTCCATGGATTGGCTCAGATCTGCATGGTATAAACCAGAAAATTCCAGAATAACTCCCAGGGGCTGTAGGAATCGTTAGAGCAGATACTGGATCTCTCTGAATTTGGAAGGAGCCAGTGCAATGCTACACCCCACAGTTTGCTGTAAATTTTCATGGAATCACAGAATCCTTAAAGGGTCTTTGTCAGCAGGATGGCAAGGGAAGAAGTACTTCTTAAAACAAAGCTAAAAACCCCTTCCGGATTTTTGCCACACTTTTCCCATAATTACTGGCATAAGGTGGGTCTGCAAAGGAAGAGAGGTGGATATTAAACAAGAAGGGGAAAAAAAAAAAAAACAAGTTTGAAAATCAATCAAGGATACCACACAGAAGAAATATTTCATCACATAGGCAGGCACACCCCAGGCTATCCAAGCCCTTCGAATGGAGAGGTCTCTTCCCATTGCTTGATGGCTTTTTAAGTTGGGAGGAGAGGATGCTCCCAGTGCCCCATGCCCCAAGGCAATGTCAAAGAGCCCACATCCCTTGAGGACCATAATTTTGCAGGATCTTTTCTTCCAGCTTGGTTGTGTTTGGTGGGAGGTCCTGTTATTCCTGCTATTCCAGACTCTGCTGGTCATGAGAGGGTCCTACTCTGTTCCCTTGCTGGTGGGGGCCTGTCACCTCCAGGGGAAGGTTGGGATGGGGATCAAACAAGTGGCAGGGGAATGGTTGTGGCCACCAGGATCTGGAAGCTCCCCTCCACCCTCTCTCATGGCTCAGTTTGGTCTCCAAAATTTGCTCCAGACATCATTTCCCAGGTAAAACCCTCAAATCCATTCTCTTCTCCCACCCCACCCCTCTTCTATATCCATGGAAAAACCCAGAAGAAAGGAAATCCAAGAAAGAAAGGCAAAGATAACTTCCACTAATGGGAAAAAAATGTGGTTTTCACCATGATCCAGCAGTATTTTCACTGGCCTCCAGGGTCCAGAAGGGAGGGACCTCTTCCTGACACATCCCAGCCATCCTCCCTTGCCTGGGGCGATGGTCCTCGCTGGCCATGGGAGGAGAGCAAAAGGTTTTCATTAGAGAAGTTTCAGATTCATAACAAGCTTCGTACATTTTTATAAGTATTTTGTATCTCAGGGAGTGAAAACTCACTCTGAAAAAGGTTTTGTTTAGCTGAAAAGTGACTTTTCCATCAACCATGGCAGATCTTTGCCTGTTAAAGAGGGATGGGGTGTGAGACAAAAATCCTCCTGACCTGCTCAGCTCTTCGGGGCTGTGTTTTGTGTGCTGAGCTGGGAATTTTTCCTTGTTTTCTGTAATATCTTTTACAATATCTCAGGCAAGTGCAAATCTGCCCCTCAAAGCTAGAAATACTTTGCATGTACCTTTATCTCCAGCACAATCAGGTTTCATTCCTTAATTATTTCTCCTGCGAAGGACGGGATGGTCAGTTGGCCCTGGATGAGACCATGATTTTATGGAAAATTATGTTTTCTCAGGAAAGAAAAGATGAAGGGGACCAAAAGGAAAAGGTACAGAGTCCATGAGCTGGACAGAACCTGGAACCTGCCATCCTGGACAGTCCCAAGTAGCAGAACCAGGATGTGGTTCTGTAAGCATGGATTCCTAGGGCAAGGGGGAATGGCTTCCCACTACCTTAAAGCAGGGTTAGATGGGATATTGGGAAAGAATTATGAGGGTGGGGAGGCCCTGGAATGGAATTCTCAGAGAAGCTGTGGCTGCCCCTGCATCCCTGGAAGTGTTGAAGGCCTGTTTGGACTTTGGGGCTTGGAGCAACCTGGGATAGTGGAAGGTGTCCCTGCCCATGGCAGGGGTGGCACTGGGTGATCATTAAGGTCTCTTCCAATCTAAACCAGTCTGGGATTCTATGAAGTTGCTGGGACTGTGGGAACACCTCTTGACACAGGAGCATCCTTGATGCCAACAATGCACGGCCATCCCTCCAGCTACTTCTGACATTTTCTCCAGATCTTAGTTTTTTGCAGGATTTTGTGGCATTGAATGTGACATAATTTTAATAATCAATAATCAATTTAATAATCTCCATTCTGCACAGTTCATACATGAACTGAGCATCATCAGAAGCATCGATGGGCTAAGATGAGGATGAGGAGCAAAGGGACTTAGAAGGAGATTAAATAAAGGTCCAAGTGTGGGTTTCTCGTTATTAGACAGATGTGAGCCTGCTGTGGGTACAGGACACCTCGCAGGAGTTGTTTGCAGACAGCTGGGCAAAGGGCACTGTGAGTAATTCCCCTTGGACATCTGCCTGTGTCTCAGAAAGGATAACACTGGGCAGAGCCAGCTGGAAAAGAATCCCTGGAACACCGAGGAAATGCTTTCCAGGCAATTAGGGTTGCTTGTACACACTGTCCACATTTAAAGATGAATATCCATCGCACTCTCCTCCCTCTTCACACCCTTTCCTTCACAGTTCCCAGCACTTTAATGCTCTGAATGGGGATTTTTTTAATCAAAAGCTGAGCTGAAACTGCCTTGCAAGCACTTCCATCCTTCCTAGAGGACTGTGGGAGGGAGACACAGCAGCCCCACTACTTAGAGGGCCTCCTCTGGGAGCTCCTCTCCAGAGAGATGTTTTGGGATGCACCCAGCACCTCCATATTTCACATCCCTATTGAATTTAAGCAGCAGAGCTGTTTATTCTGTAAGAACACTGTGCTTTTATTAGCTAGTTATTTACAGTACGAGGCATTCCCTGCCTCAGGAATGCTGGAGACCACAGGACAAGGCTATTTCTTTTGGAGCCTGGTCCAATTTACATTAACCATGAAGGAGGGATCCCTAAAATGGCTAGGGAGCAGAGCAGTGCCAGCAAGAGGACTCTGGCAACGCAGCCTTTGTAAGGTCCTGTGCTTCCCTCCCTATAAACATGGGCTGGGAGCAAATCTGATCTAGGGAGATCTTTTTTTTAAAGGAACATCCCATGGGTGGGAGCCAGCTGGGAGGCACAGAGCCAACCACTGGTCCCCATCACCGTCTTCCCATGGGGCTGCAGAGCTGGGGGCAAAGAGGTGCAGGTATCTCTCAGTAACGGGCATCCCTCGGAGGGATCTGGGTGAAGGCACATGGAAAACTTTGGCTTGGGGTTGGGAAAAAAAAAGGGTTGATCCCATGTCTGTGTTGTTTTGGCACTGCAGGACACCAAGTGTGCTGTGCCTCAGATTCCCCCTCTGCAAATGCTCCTGGTTTGCACAGAGCTCTGCAGACAAAAATCCTCATCAACACCATCAGTTCCATCAGAAACTTCCCACTGTTTCATCCCATCCACAAAGACTCATAATTTTCTTTTATGAGGACAAAGCAAGATTTAGGATTTGTTTTATGCCATGCATTTCCCTCTGTGGCACCCCAAAGGTCTCCTAGGGAGCCCTGGAACACCAAACATATGGATGCAGCAGCAAACAATATGAAATAACAGTACTTAAGTTGTTTTGCGGCCTTTTATAATCCATCCAACGATTTTTAAATAAACTGGATGGAAAATGATGGAAATTCCAGGCCCTGGAACCCATTATTCCCACATGTCAAGCCTGATGCCACTAAGTGCAACAAGGACCTCAAAGTTAATGAAATTCCTGCCTGAACAAACTTTCGTCCTGCTGTTTAGGAAAATGACTTGTGCATCATAAAGCAACATCACTCAAGCTGTTAAAACGTCATCTGTGGGAAAGGAAGGCAAAGGAACAGGAGGAATATATTTGTTAAATTACATAGAACCAGCAATATACATTTAAAATATATCCAATATATGTTTAAAATTTATCTTGATTAAGTTACTGGAGGTTGTTGGGTTGAAAGCACGAGGGTGAATTGATCAACTGCTGTGCCAGCACTTGAGGTCTCCAATTTAAATTTATCTCCAAATTTGCAGTGATTTTCGTACAAGACATACATCCATCACCCCACCACTCCTGGAAAGGCTTCATTCCTAGAGCAGTTCTCTGGAAAAAAGTGTTCTGTTGACATCCAAATGAATAAATGACTGCATCACTTCAAAGCCCCCAAAGGAGCATTTTTTTTTTCCCAAAGAACACATTTCCGATGACAGCATCCGCCTCATTTCTAAAATTCCTGATGATCTTCCCATTCTGATGAAATATCTGTTTTGCACAAGAGGAGCTTTTGCAGAGAAAAAAGCTTTTCCAGCCAACCCTAATTAAGTTTTGCTTTGTCTGGATGAAGCACATTTCTAGAGCTGGGTTTTCACAGCCCTTGTGTCTGCTCCAGCTTCCCTCCAAAGGGCTGGTAAACACCCTTGGAAAGCTGGAGTGCACTGATGGCTTTTGGAAACCCTCGCAGGGAATATATATTGATTATTGCCATCGCATCTTGCTCTTTTCTCCACCTCTGAAAGTGTTCCAGGCCAGGTTGGACAGGGCTTGGAGCAACCTGGTCTAGTAGAAAGTGTCTCTGCCCATGGAACATGACAGGCTTTGAGGTCCCTTCCAACTCAAACCATTCTGGGATTCTATTACATAATTTCCATAAACAGGTTTTCCAAAGTATTCATTAGC
This sequence comes from Donacobius atricapilla, assembly GCA_013397315.1. Lineage (NCBI taxonomy): Eukaryota > Metazoa > Chordata > Aves > Passeriformes > Mimidae > Donacobius > Donacobius atricapilla. The sequence continues at coordinate 424,657 of WBMY01010251.1, read as the reverse complement.
ACAATGAGCCTTCATCTGCAGGGAAAGGGCCCAGCAGGTGATTTCCATCACCCAGATTTAAGCACCAGCCCCTAATGAAGTATAACAGGATGTTTGCCCCTTTACAAGCAGCCCCAAAACCTGACTGTCACCCACCCCTCTCCCTTCCCTGTGAAACTTCTGTGGGTTTTGGGAGGAAAACCATTTCCCCTGGAGAATGCCAATCTGCACTTGAGCAAAAAGGCACAGGAAGTATTTTGGACTGAAGGTTTCTTGGAAGAAATCACTATTTCTCCTGCTGCTCCACTGACATAAGCCTGGAGGGTTTGCCGTGTATTTCCCCCTGTATTTCATTGGAGTTGTCACTTCCAAGCACATATCTTGGAAGATTCCAGCACTGCTCAGCCCCAGAGCCAGCTCCATCCCAGTGCTGGGTTACTGAGGTCCCTGGGTGTCCCAGCAGTGCCCCATTACTCTTCACACCCATCCTGCAGCTCAAAAAATATGAGCTGCTAAACGCAGGCAGATGGAAAAACACCAGGTGGAGGGTGGGCAGTTGATGTCTTTAACACCTGCAGAGGCTTCAGCCTGGAGGCCAGGTCGGGGCATGGACACCTTGTGCCATTCCCAGGTGCAGAGAGGATGGGGTGTGCCTGAGATTCTGGCACAGCTGTCTTCCAACAAGCCCTTCTCCCTGTGCAAGTGTCTCTCCAGCACATCATAATTTCAGCCACGGGCTTAAGGCATGGGCTGCTCTTTTTACCATTTTCTCCCTCACCTTTGAAACTACCTGAGGCTGACATGGAGCAGAGCTCTTTGGAGAATAATCTTAAAAGGCACAGGAAGGTCTCTGAGATGATGGGAGATCACAGAATCCAGGGATGGTTTGGGTTGGAGGGACCTTAAACCTCATCCAGTCCCACCCCCTGCCATGGGCAGGGACACCTTCCACCATCCCAGGTTGCTCCAAGCCCCATCCAGCCTGGCCTTGGACACTTCCAGGGATCCAGGGGCACCCACAGCTTCTCTGGGCACCCTGTGCCAGGGCCTTTACACACTCACAGGGAAGAATTTCTTCACAGTTTTAAATCTAAACTTTCCCTTATCATCATCATCTCCCTTGCCTCCTCTGTGGGTATAAACTGGCACAAACTCATTGGTTTTGAGGTAGCTCCATAATCTGTTCTGTAGTTTAAAAAAAGAGATAAAATGATAAATGACACCCAAAGTTTTCCAGCCAGCCAAGGTGAATTACTCAAAGGCACTCTAACCTTGAAAATAATTTCCAGATAAATTCTTTAAACAAAACTTTAAGGGGAGGTGAGGAGGTGGAATAAAGTGAGCTTAAAATTAACATTTCCAAACTTTCATATTTCTTTCCAGCAGGAAAAGAGAGATCAGTCCCACATGTCTCCTGAAATAACATAGAATCCTGGAACAGTTTGGTTTGGAAGGGACCTTAAAGCTCATCCAGTTCCAACCCCCTGCTATGTACAGGGACACTCAGGTGATGACGGTGATGACAATGGGGCTGCTCCAGTGGGACCAGCAACAGCCCTGGTACAAATCTGAGAGACAGCTCACCCATCTGGGGTTCCTCGCACTCCAAAACCTCATTTGCCAGAAACAAGATCCTTGATTTTGCAGGGGACCAGCAGTGCCTCAGCTGACCCCTCCAGGAAAAAGTTGACCATTCCTCTGCATTTACCAGGTTTATTAAGCCCTCAGGAGCTCAGCCTGCAGACAAGGGCTGGGTTAGGCTCAGACCAAGCCTAAGGCTGATTTAGACACTGATTTAGGTGCACAGAAATCCCCAGGATGGAAAGGGAGAAGATGGGGATTTGTTTAAGCATCAGTGAAAAATCCCTGATGGTGCTGCCTCTCCCTTGCCTCCAGGCGGTGTCAGACTCTGAGCATTGCAGGAATGTCCTGGATTGCACCAGCCACAGGATGATTTGACCCTGATGTCAGTCCCTGGTGTAAAGGCAGGGCTGACACTGATGCCTCTGACCAGCTGCCCCAAGGAAAGCTGCCAAGAGCTCTGCAGAAGAGAATGTTTCATCTCAGTTTGAGAAATCAAGGGATTTAGACTCGGTGTTCACAGGAGTGAGGAGCCCTCACCCCTAATCCAACACCTTCTCCATCAGGGGAGAGGGAGGAAATATATTTTAGTGGTCAGTCCTTCACAGGGCTGACACACCAGCTCCTTTGGAAGATGGAGGGACAGACCCAAATCCTCCTGCTATAGTCTTGGATCCCCATGCAAATAGTGGCGTTTCCACACGGTGCTGGAGTCCCGGTGAAGAATGTCCTTGGGATGACATGTACCTGGCATCCTCTTTGCACCAGGGAGTGGTCCTGCTGACCCCAAATCTGTCCTGCTCCATACTAGCACCAAGGGACAATGCTCCCCCTTCTCAAGCTCACTGGTACCCCAAGTCCACCTTAAACTCTGACCTTGCATCGGTAAAAAAAAACCCACAAAGCAAACAGCCTAAACAGTTAGAAAAAAATGTATGTAACCATAAGCAAATAACCCCCCCAAACCTTTCTTCACTCCAAGCTGCCTCCTAAGGTTCCTCTGAGTCTCCCCTCCCTGTCCCTGAGTGCCGACTACCTGAAGCGACCCCATCCCTGCATTTCTTTTCCCTGCTTCTCCTCAGCCCTTAATGAGCATAAATAAAGCCTGGAGTTCTCTCCTGCTGTTTCCCTTCTCATCCTGTACTGGAAAGGCCAACAGAGCCCCTTTTTATCTGCCCATCTCTCCTTTCTCATGAAGAGCTGACCTCCAGCCCCAACCAGACAGGCAGAAGAGAAGGATCTGACTCCACAGGACTTTGTAAGCCGTTGCCTCACAAGGGGTTGTTTTGCCTCATTCCCTTTTCCAAACAGGGAGCACACGTGGCATTCCATGAAAGAGATGGCTGGCTCCAAGCTTGGACCACTCTGTCCCCACTGTCCCCCCAGCATGTGGGTTTATGGTTCACAACCTCGTAGATGGCCTGGGTAAATATGCTCTGGGGAGAACAGGAGGGAGGGATGGATGGAGGGATGGATGCAGTAAAGGCCAAGCACTTGGAAATCTCCAAATCTGAAGAGAAAAAAGTGTTTCATGTTACCAGGTGAAGCATCCAGCTACCACCATGCTGCAGCTTTATGTGAAAGCAACAGCTTCAGGCAAGATGTTTTCCACCTGCACCAAAAGCCATCAGTGTCCAAGCACTGCAAGTGTCTCCAGAAATGGCAGAGGAGGGCGTAGTGGTCCCAGAAGGCGTCAGGTTCATGGATGGGGAGCTCCTCTGGTTTTCTGTTCCATTCTCCCTTTGCTGTTGAGCTTGTTCTCCTGTAGCAATCCCGCTGCAGCCAGGCTCAGATCTGTCCTCAGGCCAGATGTCCAGGGCTTCCCAGCCAGACCCTCTCCGGGCAGGCTCCAGGGCAGGTGTGCTGGGACAAAGCCACTGACCTATGCTCTCCCTGTGGCTCACCCCCCAGCCCTGGAGGCAGGAGCTGACATTCCCTGAACAGCATGTTCCCTGGGTCGGGACCATCCCCAGTTTGTCCCAGTCTGGCCCAGATTCCCGAGGCAGGCCCAGGAAGCAGCTGAGCAGGATTGTTTCCAGACCGGTGCAGCTGGGGAAGATTTACTTTGCTAAGCTGCTACTGTCCCAAGGTCAAGGAAGGCACAATTGGTACATTAGCCCCTCTTTCAGCCGTGCTGGTGGAAGTCAGGACAGGCCAAGAATCCCAGCAAATCCAGGAGGAAATGCAATTTTTATTTTATTACTGAGGCTCAAAAAGATGCGCTGCCCCATTGCTCCGAGGGCTGCTGCATCACCCACACTCGTCCCTCGCATCCCAGCGCAATCCCAGCACCCGGCACAGCCGCCCGTGGATTCACCCCAGCTCCCTGGGAAGGGGACACTCACGGCAGCAGCCTCCCAGGCGGGATTACAAACCCTGGCACCGGCCCGCGGGTTGAAATCACGCGTCGGGATTTAATTCGTGTAACTTGATCCCAGCGCACCGGGAAGCAGCATCCCCTCCCTTCCCCACGAATGATTCACAGGGAACAAAACACTCCCCACCCTAGGACAGCCCTTCGGCCGCTGCAGCATCGCCCGGAGCTTGTAGATGGCCCTGGCGCGGCTGAGACCCCGCAGGGTCATCGCACTCCTGACACTGGCAAAGACATCAGCTTGTTTGCTTGGGGTTTCCTTATCAGCCGCAGGCAGCAGGAAGCTCCCGGTGCCAGGGCTCCCATCCCAACCCTTCCAGGTCATTTGGAATGTGATTTGGGGAATGCTGGACTGGCTCACCCTTAACCCTCTCACAAAATCTATCTCTTGGTTCAAGATTTTATTGTATTTCACAAAATCCCAGAATGGTTTGTGTTTGAAAGGACCTTAAAGCCCATCTCATTCCCACCCCCTGCCCTGGGCAGGGACACTTTCCACAATCTCGGGTTGCTGCAAGCCCCGTGCGACCTGTTCATTCATTCCCTTGTTTTCCTCTCACTTCCTGCTGCCTCATGTGATGAGGTTCCAGCAGTGCCCGTACCAACACAATAATTAGAAAGCCTTTTCTTTGGTAAGCACTTAGAAATATTAAGTATTTTAGCACTGCTGTTCAGTACATAATATTTCTTTTTTGGCTATATTCCTATATTATTTGACTATATTATATTTTATATCAAAAATTGTCACAATCTAGCACTAAGGATGAATGGGAGACAACATCTGTCTCCAGCCCTCAATCCAGCTGTGGCAGCTGACAGAACATGCCAGTCCTGGGTGAAAAGTGGTTACAGGAACTGGCCAGGGCCGGTAACTTCAGAAACAACTTGAGAAACTTAATCCTGGGGTAAATAAAATCCTGGGAAGAAGGCTGCCACTGAGTCAGCCCTGGAAGAGAGGAATCTACCTCCGAATGGGCTTTTCCCCCTGTGTTTTCCATCTGCCATCCTCATCATAATATGACAGCAATTAAAAGCCCTGAAAAATGGATGGAAATTATTTGGAAAAGGTCTCTGTTAGACTTGCTCTCATTAGCACCGCAGGCTGTTTTTTCAGCTGCTAATTGACAGCTGCCTTGCACATGTAGTGTCAAAAACTAAAAAGCCCTGAGGCATTAAAGCAGGGAGATTTTAGCTGGGCTGTCTCATCAGCAGCACAAGAAAGGGGACAGTCACATGAGCCCACCATGGACACCCTGATGTCAGGCAGCTCCAATTTTGGGGATGCCATACCCTGGCAAAGCAGAGAGAAGGGGTGTACATGAAGACTTGGGACATGCCAGGTCCTCCCACCTTGGCTCCAGGCATTTCCCTGGATGTCGTGGGGCTGTCAAGGCAACTTTTAACGTGGAACAAAGGGTTGTGGCCAATCTCCAAACTTGTCCTGCCTTGAGGAAGCCATGGGAAGCCCCCTGTGCCAGAGGTTTCCTCCTGCAAAATGTCCCAGTGAATCACTAGATTGGAAAAGACCTTTAAGATATCAAGTCCAGCTTTTGGCTGAACACCACCATTCCCACTAAACCATCCCACTAAGTGCCATGTCTACTCAGTTCCTGGGACACTTCCAGGAATGGGGCCTTCACCACTTCCCTGGGCAGTTCAACTGCTCAGCAATTCCTTCAAGTGAAGGAATTTTTCCTAATATCCAACCTGAACCTCTACGGTGCAGTTTGAAACCGTTTCCCCTTGACTGATCGCTGATGGCTTCAATCCACTGGTGTGTGCTGTCTGCAGGTGTCACAGATGTGCTTCCCTCTTCCAAGGAAAAACATTAGACTGCAATAAATAGAGCCAGGAGATGAGCTGGTGTAAATTTTTGGACCTGACAGGGAGATGGAGGCACCTGGATGGATGTCCAGACAGAGGGACACCATGCAGTGAGCAAGCGGGTGGCCTTGTGAGATGTTTGCTCTGTGGATTTACACAGGAACAGCCTTGGAAGCCAGGAAGTGGGAAAATGACTGTGTGCCAAGGTGGGCATTTCACTAATTGGCTGTTTAAATTGGTGATTGATGAGGTGTTGGCTTTCCTTCCCTGGCATCCAGCTCAGATTTTTTGCAGAACATTTTCACCGAAAGGGCTGAAGATGCTCCCAAATTTCAACGTGTGAGCCCACACTGAGTGTCTTGAAGCTTCAGGGCAGCTGAATTTGGATTTCCTTCATAGGAGACAAGGGTAGCACAACTACAGGGCATCTGGAAACTGTGTTCTTGCTTTTCTCCTACTTGAAGTGCAGAAGTTCACATTCTGGGCAGCCAACACATTTGGGCAGATTTCCTCCTGGAAAAGTCAGATATTCAGATGCTAGGAGACCATAAGTGTCTTTCACCAGAAACTATGGTGCCACCACATAGAAAATCAGGTACTCAACTCTTGGACACCTAAAATAGACTTTTTTTCCCCCACTTGGAGTGATGCAGGTTATTTTTCAGCACTCCCTTCTTTGGGGCTGTCAGCACCAGTATCCACCAGCTCTGCCAGTGGGCGGGAAGAGCCCATCAGCCTGGCACACGGAGCTGGCTGTGATTTATGGAGAGCCCATGGAATGTAGATCTCCCATCATTTCAAGCAGGATTTTTTTTACTGTTGCTCCACACTGTAAATTTGTCTCTGCATGACATAATTAACATCATCACCTCACAGGGCTGGGATGATTTACAGGAGTGGAAATAACTGCAGGAATGTCATGTCAGGGGAATTTGGGGAGAGGTGGAAGAGCGGTGGGGCAGGAGAACAGCCTGGGACCACACTGGTGGGTGCCCTCCACCTTGTGCCCCAGCAGTGAGGGGAGGGCTTGTAAGGCATGGATATGGCTCCTGCTGGCTGAACATGAGCCAGGTGGGCCCAGATGGTCAAGAAGGCCAATGGCACCTGGCTTGTATCAGCAATAGTGTGGCTACAGGACCATGCCCAGGCAGTGGTGGAGTCCCATCCCTGGAGCTGTCCAAGGAAGGCCTGGACGTGGCACTCAGTGTGCTGGGCTGGGTGACAAGGTGGGGATCAGGCACAGCTTGGACTCAATGGCCTGGGAGAGCTTTCCCAAAGTAAAAGATTCTGTGATTCTGTGTGGTCTTGCGTCCTCAATTTATTTTTTCATGGCAGTCATCAGATTGAGAGACTTCTAAAGAAATCATTTCCTGGGCATACAGGAACAATGCTGGTGTCCACAAAACAAGAGCAGGGAGTTGTCCAAAACATAAATAACCACTGCGTCTGTTCATGGCTCTGTTTCTATTAAAGATAAATATTCAAGAGATCAAGTCCTGCAGTTAACTTAGCTGAGCTAAGTCCATAACATCTCTACCTAGGCTCGTCCCCAAACTAATGAGCTTCAGAACGGGATGGGGAATCCTCCCCGAAAGTATCTCCTTTGGTGAAGTAAATGCAATCTCTGAACACTCAGAGTTTTCTGCAGGCCACCATTTTGGAGACTCCATTTTCCCTTGGGACCCAACAAAAAAAGACAAAAAACCCAAACCAAACCAAAACAAAAAACACCAAAAAAAACCAACCAAACAAACAAAAAACAACCAACCAAACAAAAAAGCCCCTCAAAAGCCGAACAATAATTTCAGTTCAGTTTCTTTGTGATGAAAACTCTGCAGTTGGGGAAGTGGAGTTGAGATCCATTCAGCATTCACCAGGATCTGCAAAAATGTTGCTGTGGTTCACAGCATGAATGTAGGGTGTGAATTTCTGGTCATCTGCATGTGCTGGTGTGACTTCCCACAAGGACAATTTTATCCTGGTTTACAAACCCCCATTTTTATGCAGATGATCTCAGATTGTAGGAGCTGAAAATAAATCTCTATTTCCATCCTGGAATGAGCAATCCCCTCTGGGACTCCACTCAGAGGAGTGGTCTGGGTTGGCTACAGCAGAACAGAGAAGAGATGTCTACTTTTGGGGAGGAAAACATGTTTCATAGCCCAGGGAGCACCCCTGCGTGCCCAGAACCAAAAGAAGGGCATATTCCACCTCAGGATATTCTAATCCTTGCTGGTTTCCCTATCACACTCAGGTCTAAGTCTCTAAAACACAGGAAAAATGCTCTCCCTCCCAGTTTATATGCAGAAGACTGAAGCGTGCATGCTCTTGTTTCTAAATCCCTCTCCAGCTCTCCTGGAGCTCCTTTACCCTCTGGAAGGGGCTCTGAGGTCCCCCTGGAGCCTTCTCTTATCCAGATGAACACCCTCAGTTCCCCCAGCCTGGCTCCAGAGCAGAGGAGCTCCATCCCTTGGAGCCTGTCTCTGGCTTCCTTTGGGTTTGTGGTTTTTTTGGTGCTTTTTGGTGTTCTGCCCCATGGAACAAAGTCTTTCCATGGCCACCAAGAGACTGGTATGAGGATAAATCTCAGCTCATATATTTTCAGGAATCAAACCACTGGAGCTGCATGGTTGGCTCTGTTTGCCCAGATATCCTCTCCAAATGGGAAATGTATGGCAAGAGGAGAATTAGAAAGGAAGGCAAAGGGCAACCCCCTCTTCCAGGCATTCTGAATCTTCCCCCCAGAAAAAGCAGGATTTCCCCAAGACAGACATTTCTGACCAGGAAAATGAGCGTTTTCCATGGAAATTTCCATTAAGTCATCCCTAGTTTTCTGGTGTGCACTACTGGGAGAGCTGTTGTGTAAAAGGGTGATGCATTTTCTCCAGTTCAAGTAGGTCAGTGGGCAGCAGGAGAGGCCTGGGCTCCAGCTGTGACTCCAAAGTTGGGGGACCTTGGAGAGCCACATTCCCATCTGTGAGATGAGTATAAGAAAGTGTCATACAAGAACTCACTGGGTTATTAATAGAGGCCTCTGGCTGAGATTCCAACACAGCCCAAGGGCTCAAGAAGCCCATTTATTCTTTGCAATTCAAAGCAGACAAGTGACTCAGATTTCCTTGACACTTTTGAGCACAAAAGTCAAGGAAAAGCATTCTCCAAAGCATTTGTCTGGAGGGAAGGGAGCATATGAATATGTGATTTTCTATTTTTTTCCAAATACAAATGGAAGCAAATTTCCAATGAAGCTGAAATATTTTGGTTGGTTTGGCTTTTGCGCTAAAATATAAGTCAAGATAGAAATCTGAACAGCAACTGCTCTATGTGTTATAGTTATGGTAGAAAAAACAGGTAAGGCAGGGAAAAATTGGGCTTTACGGGATGGGAATGTTTTCATAACTTCCTGTTGAAACTGCAGGTGGAATTGATGCATTCTCCCAAAATGTTTGGATTCATTAAATGGATACAGTGGTAGAAGCAGTGTGCATTTGGTTTAAGGCTCTTGTAGATATAAAGGAGATTTCCAGCATTAGTGTTAAATTAATTCCTAGGAAAACTGGTAAAACCCTGGATAGAAAAGAGGTGACAAAGATGCCACAGGAAGGCCATGGCAAGATTTTATGGAGGATGAGGACAAGAGCAGGGCAGTGAACAGGGGAACACAACCCATGCACCCAAGCAAGGGGCTGCTCTGGGATGAGATACTCCAAAGAAGATTTCTAATTGGGCATTCCTAATTTAGGTCAGCCTCAATCCAGAGGGAGAAGGGAGCACTCAAGGCGTGGTAGCAAAGCCATGGGAAAAGGCAGGTTGCATTTTGGAGAAAGGGATGAAAGCAAAGCCAAAGTAACGTCAACAATTCTTGGTGTTTTATCTGTATCCTGAAAACACTCAATCCCATTTTAGGGCTGGGGAATTGTCTAATCTCCCTTTCCAGCCCTGTTTTTAATGGATACATCTTATTTTCATTCTGGCTTTGACAAAATCTGATGCAGCTTCTCGACTTCATTAAAATGACATTTGGAAACAAACAAATGAAAGGCTCGATCAGAATCTTTGCAAGCAGATTTTTTATGGGTTCTTCGGGGGTTTCTTTGCCTCCTGGAAAGTTTTCATTTGGACAAAGGGGAGTTTACCACAGGGGTTAATAATAATACTACTACTACTACTACTACTACTAATAATAATAATAATAAAGCAATAATCATTCCCCTGGAAAACAATAATCATCCCTTGGGGAGCATTCCTCTTGTTGTTTTCCTCAGATTTGTGTTTATTGCAATCTCAGAGGCAGCAGGAACACAATGCTATAATTCCAAGGATCATAATTCCAAATCACTGGTGTGTTGATCCCTTATCTCCCTCTTATCTCTCATGGCTACAGCCTTGAAGAGGATCAGCAACACATCCCCCACCTTTTCCTTGTGTGCTCAGCAGACATGCTGCTCTTTCCTCATCCAAACCCAACAGCTCCCTGTAATTCCAGGTGAACATTTCCTCCCAGCCAGAACAGGCAGTGGTGATAACTGGCCCTCACCTGAGATGATTTTTGTTCTTCAGGCCATTGGACTGATGTCCTGAAAACACCCAAAAAAGGACATAGGAGAGGAGGAGCAGAGCGAGTGCTCTATTTCCCAGCGCTGGAGAAGCCAAACTGGGATGGATTCCCTTCACTTGGATGCAACGTAATTAAAAGGAATTTGTGAGGGAGAGACACACAGGGAAATTCCTAACAACATGAAAGGGAGGAAAGGACGGCTCATAAAAGAGTGATGCCCTCTGTTTTTCTTGGCAGCCCAGCCAAGCTCCCTCAACGCAAGGCTGGAAGAGGACTCCACGCTGAGCAGAGGGCAGTAACAAGCAGGTGTTGTGGAAAATGACCCTTCCCTGAGCAAACAGATTTGATATTCCTGCCATCTCCCTGCATCTTTGTCCGCTCCTTAAATCCATGAGCAGATGTGGCCCTCAACCTCGAGCTCGCAGACGCTGGGCTCAGCTGCTGGGTCTGTGCGGCACTTTTGTGTCTGAGGCGCCTCCACTCACCACAGCTTGGTCAAGGTGCCCAACACCTGGGACATCCTTCCCTCAGCCCTTGCTCCAAGCAAGGGGAACTTTGCATCTGAGTCTGCACCAAAATCAGTCATTTGTGCACAAAAAATAGGACAGGTTGAGCGCAAGCTCCCCTGCTCTCACTAACACCTCAAAGCATGTGGGAAATGTTTTAGTTAGGCTTAATGGGGATGTATCAGCACCAAAAATCACAAATAATTAGAGAATCACAGGATGGTTTGGGCTGGAAGGGACCTTAAAGGTTGCCTTGTTCTGATGCAGCATGTCACACACACACAAAAAAACCACGCACACTTTGATCAGAAGGCATGAACTAAAACTCTACTTTATTTGAAAGTCCAACTCCAATCTATATCATATCTACAAAAGGGATTGGGGGAGAAGGTTGACACCTCTCCCCATCCCATTGGTCAAGACAACTGTCCATCAGCTGTCCATATCTCTAAGAACAGGAATGTAAACTACCTTGAAGTTATAATAAACATTTGCCAGTGTTTACAGACCAGAGCGTGAGAAAGAACCCAAAACATGAAACTGTGAAACAGAAGAGAAGGCTAAAAAAATCAGGGTGACATTGTTTCACCTTCTGCCATGGGCAGGGACACCTTCCACTAATCCCACGTTGCTCCAAGCTCCCCATCCAGCCTGGCCTTGGACACTTCCAGGGATCCAGGGGCAGCCACAGCTTCTCTGGGCACCCTGTGCCAGGGCCTAATCACCCTCAAAGGGAGGAATTCCTTCCCAATATCCAATCTAACCACTGACCTCTGGCAGTGGGAAACTGTTCCCCCTCGCCCTGCCACTGCATGCTTGTCCAAAATGCCTCTGCATCACTCTGGAGCCCTTTTAGGTACTGGAAGGCTGCAAAATGTGGAACTACCCTTGGGCTTAATTTGACTTAAATGGGAGGTATCTTAGGCTCGGGTTCAATTTGCAGAATTCAGTATCACTGTGAAATATGTTTTAGAATCAAGGAGCAGGGGGATTCAGAGTTTTGCAAAGTTGACTTCTATTGAGTCAGAGAAGTGAATGAAATCCTTCCTAATATAATTAATTTTTGTCTTATTTCCTTGATTTAAAGTAAAAATACCAAAAATCCAACAGCAGTTGGAATATAGAAAAGGGACAACCAGCCAAAACGAGCAAGTCTGGCATGGGTTCCTGACACTACTCTCCTTTCCAACACTTTCTCCTGAAAACTACAAATTAGCTCAACAAGACTTAAAAACAGGCTCCACAGATGGATCCTGGTGGCAGCAGTATTCCTGCAGCCTCAGGGGGAGCTTTGCAGCAGGGTCTGGAGCAGAGCAACCCAGCAGGGCTGATTTCTCCACGACCAGAGCTTCGGGACTTTTGCTTCCAGCTTTTCTCCACCCTTGTGGCAGCTCTGGCCAAGGAAATAACCAGAACCAGAGGGAGAACTCTTCCCTCCTCCTTCACTGAGGCTTGTTCCACTGCTGAGTAGACAAGGAAAAAAATAAAACCCTCAGTAACAAGGAAAAAAATAAAACCCCCAATATTTCCCTTATTTTTTATTGAATCTGAAGTTGCCTTTTGGATGTCTTTGCCTGCTACAGAGCTCCTGGGAAATGAATACAAAGCCTCTGGATGGAAAGAGAAGCCCTTGGTTGGAGGCACTGGCATAGCTATTTAAAATAGGAGTTTTGTGATACATGAGTGCAAACTACCTGGGAAAAAACAGAGTTAATGGGAAAAAAAAGGGAATGGGCTTGAATAAACCCTGCATTGCTCTTGGACCAGGTTTTTCCAAAGCCTAGGCCTGCTGTAGTCAGTGACAGCACAGCTCTCAGCATCTCTGGGCACAGAGTCAAACCAAAGCTGAATCCTTCACTTCTCATTTTCCTGGGCAGGGTTTCCATCCACTTCCTCCTCAGCCTGGGCTGTTTATTGCTTTCCTGCAGTCTGTGGAGGATTCCTTGTGCATGTGCAACATCCCTCATCCCACAGTGGAGCAGCAGAAATAACTAGGATAAAAAACCCCTACAAACCACTAAACCCAGCAGCAAAGCACTTCTTGAAGAACATTTGCTGATCTGCTGAAACCAAAGCAGTCTCCGAGGTGGGATGAGGAAACTTTGACAACCCAGGCAGGTTCCTGCCCAGCAGCCAAGGAGGGAAGATGCCAAACTCCCCTTGTGGGAACCCCACATGTGTCAAGCTAATCCAAGGAGGGACTTCCGCAGATCTGGGCATTGCAAAGCAATTTGAACTTTTTTTTTTTTTTTTTTAAGTACTGTGCCGCAAATTTGATTCTGGTTTGGGTTTAGCTGCCAGCCTGGTCCCCTGAGAGTTCAGTTTTCATTTAGGGGGGAAAAACCCAGTGGTTCAGTCTAAATTTGATTTGACTCATTGCAGGAATTTCAGTTTTATGTGGACAGGAAATCACAGAGAAGCAGAGCTGGGTATTTCCCACCTGGGTATTTTCCTGGCTGTGCCAGGCTCACAACCCCTCCTGCCTCAGGTGCTATCGTAGGAAACAGCTCCAATCCTGCCTAAATTTATTTAACACGAGCTTAGGTCATGCTGAAGGTTTAAATGTGGGCTTAAGTGCATTTGAGTTAAAACACCAACCAAAAAAAAGACATTTGAATTAAAACACCAGCAAAAAAAGACACTTTGTGAGGACTACACATTCCAGGTCCTGTCAGTCCTGGGAGTTTATGTGCTGACAAAGGTTAACTAGATGGAAAACAAACCATCAGGCCCATTGAAGATGGAACAAAACAATGAAAAGACCCAGAAACGAGGAGAAAAAAAATTGGACAGGAACAACAAAGTTAATTGTAACCAGCTTGGCTAAAGCACCACAATGAAGTGAATTAATTAATTTTTTTTCCTTGTAAAAATCAACAAATGTTCTGAATTTGCTTTTAGCTGAAATGGGCAAGAATCATTTGGAGGTTTAAAGCAATGAGATGGCTTGACTCTTGACTAATTATTTTGAAAAGTAACAAGGCAAATATTGCTCAAATCAGCTAAAACGCTATAGCAGACAAAGCTGAAATGAATCTGTCAGGAGTGGTCTCTGGCTCCAAGAATTCATAGAAAAGAGGAAATTTGGAACAAAAGTTGAATTATTAGCCCAAGGTAAGTGGTTAATGAGTGCTAAAAATATACATGTCAGCGAAAGATATACAAACCCAAAGTGGCACTTCTCAGAGATGATGTAGGGCAGCAACAGCCATAAATGAAATCCATGAAGTGGCCCTTTGGGATCGATTTGCCACTTAAAGAATGGCCAGTTGGAGTTGGGATCCCATCGTTTTTCCTGTACTCACCTTTCCTCCACCCACAGGTGCTAGGTTAGCCCAGCCCTACACCCACCCCAACTGAGAACCACTTTTGACAGCTTCTCTGCCCCTTCCCTGAGTCTTAGGAGGGCTGAGAGTTGGAAACACACTATCCCATGGTCAAATATCCCTTCTGCCACAAGCCCAGCTGCTTTGAACTGTGATTTATTTGTGGAGGAACATGGGGGATGCCTCAGTCCCTGTGTTCAAAGCTGAGCTGGCAATTGTTTGAGCTCGCTTTGCCCCTCAGACTAAACAGGTTAGGACTTGGCTGAGAGCCATCACCCCTCCAGGTGATCCATCATCATCTGGGAGCCTGGGAATCCAGGTTCTCCCCATCTGGAGCCCTGTGCAGGGAAGGGGGAGAGGGACCCTAGGTGTTGTTTGTTTGGATGTCGTGTCCTGGCCATAAATAAGGCCCAGGAGCTGAGTCAGTGCTGGATGGCAGCAAAACACCTGATCTCAGAGCTGGGGGGTGGCTCTGCTGGTTCCTGGGGGCAGGAGGAGGTGGCAGGCCCCCAGAACCTCCAGAGACATAAATCCCACAGTCACAAGAGCCTGGCAGGCACCAGATCAAACACAGATTGTGGGAGGGCTGGATTTTAGGACAGGGATTTTTGCCTGTGCTGTCTGATGGAAGGTGAAACTGGCTTTGCCTGGGAGCGATGTCCAAGCTACACAGGATGCCCTCACAGCTCAGGGAAGGGATTTTAAGCCCTTGGGATGTTCACTTCAAGGATGACAGGCTGTACTACCTGCCCCTGTAGGAACAGAGAGGGAATGGGACCCCGAAGAAGGTAAAACACCATTTACAGGCAGGAAATTATTCCATCAGTGAAATGATTCCAGCAGTGAAATGATTCCACTGAAATGATTCTCATTTCAAAGAGAAGTACCCAGCAACTTCCATTTCAGGTTCATGCTGGAACACAGTATCTCAAATTGCCTGAGATTTTAGGAATATGTTATTAACTGTAGTAAATTGTAGTAAACAAGCTGGGAACCAGATCTGCCCAAAATGCAGTTTTCCAGCTCAGTTTTGTATCTCTTTTTTGAGCTATTTGAAAACTTGTGCATTCCAACTAAAAAAAGAAAAAAAAATTTTAAAAAAATCGAAATTTTTTCCAAACAGGAATACTTTCAAATAAAATATGAACATCAGGCCACCAAACAGGAGAGGGTGGGAGAGGGTCCCACTGAGCACTGCTTACCCACCTGTGTGAGTGCACAGCATTTTGGGATATGCCAGCTCATCACAAAACCCCTAATTTGGCTAGAAGAGAAAATCTCCAAATATAAACTTCCTTCCCAAAGTTGCCACTCCTGCAAAATGCTACAGAAAAGCCTTCCCAGGCCTTATGTGAACTTTTAATTCATGGAAAGGTTTTTAACAAATTCAGTGAGTCCATATGTTCCTGCTCTCCCTTCCAGGCTGTTGCTAGGCTCTGCTTTGGAGGTGGGGAGGGAGTCAGGAAACACCCTGAGAGAGAAGGCAAGGAAAAAGTAAGAGAAGGGAAACATTATCCCAGTTTGGAGTTTTGGGATTAATAACTGGGTAGGAGGCAAGGAGGTTCAGCACACAAGCAGCCAACAGCCTTTCATTTAAGGGGTGTTTGTGGTCCCATATCCTCCCAAGGGATCCCAGAACCTCCTGGGCTGCCAGCATAGCACCACAGGGAGCAGCTGGGGCTGGGCCAGGGCAGGATCAGGCTGGAGCTTAGGGAAAGGTTCTTCCTCCAGAGGGTGCTGGCACTCCCCAGGGAATGGGCACAGCCCCAAGGCTGCCAGAGCTCCAGGAGATTTTGGACAGCACTCCCAGGGATGCCCAGGGTGGGATTGTTGGGGTGTCTGTGCAGGGCCAGGGGTTGGGCTCAATGATCCTTGTGGGTCCCATCCAGCTCAGGACATTTTATAATTCCATAATTCTCATTGTTCATCCATCAAGAAGAGGGAGGCGTGCATGGGAACCAGCAGAGGCAAGGGAAGAAATCAAGCAGACCTTTCATCTTCGGAGAGGATGAATTTCCTCCTCAGCCTTAATTTCGCCCCTGAGCTGTTTTGGTGGAGGCTGCCATCACAAACAAAGTGCTCTGTTTTCCTGACCAGGATCCAAGGGAGAGCTGAAATCCCCTTCCCAACAGGCTGGGTTTTTCCCTTCCTGAAAAGAGAAGGAGAAAAGAGAAGGAGCCCAAGGGCAGCCCATGACAAACTGAGTCTTCTCCGTCTCTCCTCCAAATCCTCTTGAGATGTTATTTCACCCTCGTTGGGATGTAGGAATAATATTTACCCCAGCTGCAGCCAATATCCAGCATCTGCAGCGTGGTGCTATGAATCTGTCACATCTGGATGCTCAGGATGACGGAAGGGAGTTCAAACACAGCCCTGGAGCATGGGTCCAGAAGGAACTGCTGGCCAGCATCCAAGGAAAATGGCCAGGACAGGCAGTGAAGGTGGTGGCCAGTGGCTCATCCCACAACACTCAGACCACACTGTGCCAAAGCAAACGGGGAGCTTTGACCCTAGCTGAGATACCCAGCACAACCCTCCTCAAGCAAGTCACAGCCAGCCTCAAATTATCCCTGAACACCAATAAAGTCCAGGAGATGGGAAAGCCCCAGGAAACGATGCTCCATGCTGAGTGTTAGACAGTTGCAGCCCAGTTTGTAACCCCCCCTTCCTGAGTATACTCTTATTTTCTGCAGCAGATTTGGAAAGAATAAAACCCTTAAGATGAGAAATGCTGCACAACTCTGACAATGTGGTGTTGTTTTTTTTTTCTTTTTTCTTTTTTTTTCCAGGAAATGAGAGGCATTTGTGGGGTTGGGGAAAAAAATCACATATTTAGGCTACTGCTCTTAGTCACAGCTTGTCTCATCAGGAAGATTTCTACTGGGAAATTATATTCTGTGGAGTTACCTTAATTTTTGAGAGTGTTGTGTCAGACCAGCTTGATTTTATCAGAGTTTACAGGCTTGATTTTATCCAACTAGTCTATCTTTTTCATTTTAAGTTTTGCACGAGCTTAGGTAACTCAAATTAACATAAAAAGGTCATTCAGACAATTTTTATCAGTGATTTTTTTTAATTACTTTTTGGTCAAATATTATTTTTGACATGTAAGGGAAACATTTTTTTCCTTTAAATTCCTTTCTGAATTACAAAAATTTTCACAGATGACAACATCTGGTTCCCACATGGATGGGATTCTTACCAGGATGAAGCCAGTTTGGTGTCTCCTCAGATCACTCAGAATGAATTCAAATTGGCCTGGATGGAAATGGTCCACGAAGGATAAGAACTGGATGGGAGGAAAAGCAAAAAGGCAACCAAGAGAGTACAGAGTTGGCAGAGCTGGTGGATTCCATTGGGAGGTCACTGTTAGGTCTAGTATTTTTGTCCATCTTTATTAATGCATGAAAATGCAGCATAATATGCCAACCAAACAATGGGGGTTTGGGGGGGAAGAGAAATGCAAACAACCCAGCAAAGCTAACAGAAAAAAAAAAAAGTAGCATTTCCATGAGGTTACTGAGGTTACTGCTTAGACAACACCTGAAACAGCACTGAGCATTCTGGGCACCCAACATTTTAATTTGGAGGGAGTTCATAGAAGAGTGACAGAGATAGTGGAGAGGGAAGTGTTGAACTTGGCTCCAGGAAAAGTTGGACAGAGCAAGAAGCTGGGAGTGATTAAAGAAAACAAACACCCAGAGCTGATGTCAAGACTTCCATTGACTTCAGCAGGGCTGGGATTTCACACAGGGAAAGGGGGATTTAGTGGTGGAGAAGGCTGGATGAGGGAACCGTGGGATGGAAACAGAGGAAGCAAGTTCGACACCAAGGGGAGACAAAGCAAGAAATCTCAGTTTTGTCTAGGAAAAGCAGGAAAATCCAGAGTACCAGCTACTGCATGGGAGAGCCAACTGCACTTTTGTAACCCTCTAATTAAAGCAAGGTTAAATAAAACAAGTGTTACATATTCAGCTCTGATGAGAGGAGAAAATTGGATGTAACAAATCCACCCCCTGCAGCCAAACTCCCAACTGCAGCATCTCCCCAGTTCAAGCACAGATGGTTTTATATGGGAAGTGTAAATAAGAAGTTGCCATCTGGTTAATAAAAAAGCATCTTTGCTACATTTGATTATGTGCCCCCATATGTAAACATTTAATAATACACTTCTCCCCCCGCAATGTTTTAATGTTTTCCTTGAGAATGCCCATGGCGAAGGAATTCCCATAGACATCAAATGTGATAAACCACAAAAATGTCCCATGTTTGTCCTATAAATTTTAAATTTATGTTGAATTTCACTGCTATCTATGTGGAAATATAACCAGGTTCTACTGCTCAATATCTGGTGAAACTGAGAATTGGAGAAGCTGGGTTCTGAAATCCATGGCGTTTGTAAAAAAATCAGACATAAGGCAGCCTATTTCAAGAAAAATATTGGAAAATTCTGCACGGGAGATGGAATCTATTTGTGTATCTGAGTTGAAAATGTCAACCAGTTGCTTGTTATAAAGGGAAAGACATTCCTGAGGGAGTAGGAACATTGGGTTTGGGTTGTTTTGGGTTTTTTTTTCCCCAAACGGCCTTTTCCTTCCCAAACTGATGTATTATCAAAATAAAGCTTCAGAGGACTAAATAATAATAACATTAAAAGCGAACTGCGTATTCCAGGTGGCACAGAAAGCTTGATCACTTATTTCAAGGAAAGGTTTTTGTCTTTCTCCTTTTCCTGCAAAGACACCAAGGAAATTCCAGTCAGGCTTGGCCACCTAGCCAGGTATCCCACCCCATCCATCTCTCCAGTAAGTGGCACCTCTGCCAACACCTCCTACAGTTTTCCCCATCAAGAGGGGGTCTTGCTCACAGCTGATATTAACCTAAATGATGAATTACAAAAAACCCATTTAAATCAAGGAACACAGGCGCAACCCAACACCCTCTCAGTTCAGAGGGGAGTTTAAGTGATTACAGACTAAACTTTGAGGCAGAGATAAGAGAACACACCCCCAAACCCCCACTCTGACTGCACCATCGGACAAGTTGCCAGATTTTCTCTTTCCAAGGGGGCTGAGTTAGCAGCAGCACTGCCAGGGCTCCAAAGAAGGGACAATATCATTGGTCAGAGAAAAGGAAATGCTTCAGTGCCAACATCAGGAACCTGCCAATTCCCTGAGATAAATAATTAGAGTTGCCCTCCTGAATGTGTGCTCTGGAAGCAGAATCAGCTCTGGATATTCATTGCGGTCGTAAAAATATCCTCTGATTTAATTTCCTTTCCAAACAAATTGTTTTCAAGCCAAGATCAGTACCCTGGCATAGTTCTGCTGCTTTTAGCTGCAAGCTCCTCATGGACCCAAGAGCCTCTGAAGAGGATCTCGGGCCTCACGGCCAAGGGCTGGTCCCCCCTGCTCCAGGCTGACCCTGGAGAGCTTCCATGAAACCACAGCACCCCAATGTCCCAGCTGGTGTTTTAATCCTCTCTTTTCCATAAAAAAAAATGTTGTTAGAATTCTGGAAACTGAGAATTTCAGCCTTTCTGTTGTGGGTGTGTAGTTTGAATAGAATTGTGATTCACCCTGTGATATCACAGGGTGAAAAATTAGAGTTTAAGATTTTAGTATATAGTAATATATATAGGGCAAGATGGAGACTTTAGGGTGGAGGTTAGTTGTTCTTTTTTCACCTTCTTCCTTCTTCTTCATGGGTTTGAGTGGTTTTCTGTAACTGGTTAATAAAGTCCGCATTGCAGACTTCAAGTGGTTGGTTATTGGTTTTAAAGTAGGAATAATTTAGGTAGCATTTCACAATCAGGTGGATTGTCCTTTAAAAGACCTTGTAGAGACAGAGAGGTGCTCAATTTTGCACCTTCTTAGCTAGAGGTACTGCAGAACTCACCGCTTGTGAGGCTGTAATATAGATAAAAATTAATAAACATCTGAGTCCGAATGCAAACTTCGTCTCTCATGCTATTAATCCCAACCTTAGCAGAAAAAGAAGCCAGAACCATCAGAAATCATAAATACCAGAATGGTTTGGGTTGAAAGGGACCTTAAGGATCACCTGGTTCTACCCACCTGCTTGAGACAGGGACACCTTCCACTCAACCAGGTTGCTCAGAGCTCCATCCAACCCAGCCTTGAGCATTTCCAGGGACGGGCAGCCCCAACTTCTCTGGGCAACTTGTTCCACCCTCACAGCCAGGAATTTCCTCCTAATATCCAACCTAACCCTGCCCTCTCCCAGTTTGGAGCCATTCCCCTGTCACTACATGGTCCCTCTCAACCCACACTTATCCTGCATTTAAACATCAGAGCTTGAAAAGGACATCCTTAAGGAATCCAAACCACCATCCTTCCATCTGGGCACGCAGTTGGCTGAGAGCAGTGGAAAAGAATCCAAAAATTCAGCATTTGCCTGGAAGCAAAGCCAGTGTCCAGCTCAAGTCCAACAAACCTGATGTTTTGGCTGGACCTCAAAGAATCACTGCAGTGTCACTGGACCAGGTGAATCATTGGGTTCTTGCTGCTCTTAATCACTCATTTAATACTGAGCCACAAGGAGAAAATAAAAAACAAACCCCTAAACTCATTTGGATGGGGTTTCTTTGCTCCTAGAGGGGGTGGGGGGAATTTTCTAGACCGAACTGCTCACTGTACATTTATAGAAAGTTTTTGTTGTTCAGTTTAAATTTATTGGTTATTACATTTTTATTGACAGGAAGCTGAAAATGTTTACTGGCATGAACCGTGCTTGCTTTGTGCTTTTTTAAGTGCCAGAAATGTTCCATTGCAGGCACCCTCTGAAATGTTTTCCTTTTTCCTGCACACTCTTTAGTTTATGTCAAGTCTCCTCATTAAACCAAGAAGCGATTCCTTATCAGCTGCCTGGCCTGCTGTAATGTTTGCATTACAGAGCAAGATGGATATTCCACTTTATTTAATCCTTGGAGCTGAGGGAGCTGAGAGGAAGGACTGGTGCCAAGGGACTGGCATTGCCAGGGCCTGATCACAGCCAAGGGCACACACAAACACAGGACCCTCTCCACTCTTCCCCAAAAGGTGAAAAACATATTTTTCAGCAGCTCAGCCTATCTAGGCTGCCCCTTTCTGGTACTACAAAGAAATCACCCCTTATTATCAGGGGAATTGCATCCCTCTCCCTTTGACAGTTCCCAAGTTTTTCCATATGTCTCCCCAAGCCACTGTGCCTTTTGCCCCCAGCCCCACGTGGGATGGGAATGCCCAGCTGGCTGCACCAAAGGTGTCACCAGTGTTCCAATCCTTCTCCTCTCCAAGCTCCACCAGGATCCTCACGTTCCTCCCCATCCTCTAAAGCTGTTTTTGGCAGGAAACTCTCTGGGGAGGAGACAACCTGAAGCATTTTCTGGTTTCTTTCCCGTTCCTCCAGCAAATGAAGTGCAGATTCCATCTGGCAGGACATGGACAGAAATACCTCATGCAGCAGCTCAGACACCACAGGAGCATGGATGGAAAGAAAGCCTGGAGCTGTGGGCAGAGGAAGAGAAGCACAGAAAATATCAACAAGATAGAGATAAAACTGGGAAAGGAAAGGAAGGATCCCTCTCTTCCTGAAGTTTTTAAGTGTTGGTGAAGACTACAGCACCTGTGCCCAGAAGGAGAGGACATGGACAACCACCTCCAGCTATGGAGGGAAGGGAGGGTTTGTGGAGCTTTACCTGGTGAAGGGGGACAAAAAGAGGCCTGTTCCTACGGCCTGGTGGACAGTGATGGCATTTCTGGTCATGGGGAGTAATGACAATCATCAGTGAGATGGGTTGGGTTTAAAAAGATCTTGTTGGGGTTGGGTGTCAAGACTGTGGAGGCCTTCTGCTGAATTTATGGGACAGACACCTCAAGGCATGGCAAGCAGAGCTGGGGGAGACTGGTCACTCCCCAGCACCCCCTGGAATCACTCATCCATGGGGATAAAATGCAAAAGCTGCAGTTCATATGGATAACTGCTGAAGCCTGTCCCTGGAAATGCAGAGCAGGAGGATCCTCAGTAACAACACATGAGAGCCACATGGGGACCATGCACCACCTCAATTTCCTGGAGGAGTTCAAACCACCCCTCAAGTGTTATTTTAGCACTGTTCCTTGTCTATAAATATTTATAAAAAATGCTTGCTTCAATACCCCTTAAAAAAAAAAAAAAAAAAAAGGAAAATTAAATAACCTTCCAAAACCCACTACTACTTACTGCATCTTGAGCAAAATATTTTCTTAACCTTTCCTATCTTCAGCCCTTGGGGCTCTCACTGGCTGAGCAAACCTCTATCCTCCTGCAGGGCAGCAGGCTGCCTGCTTGGTGGTTCAGAAAGCTACAGAGGGTTATAGGAATGTCAAGATTTGGAAGCAAATGAAGGTGGAGGGAACAACAGAAACTTTTCAAATTTGTAGTCTAAACCACAAGCACTTGGGTTTCATCCACAAGGGTTCAATGGGAGAAGAAAAAAAATCATAGATGTGAATCATATTTGATGTGCAAGGCTTGGGAGCTTGGGCAGGGCTAAAGGTGTCCAGGATTGCTTCAACCCAGAAACACCCAAAGTTCAGCCCTGAAGGCAACAGGGAAGGCATCTGAAAGGAAAAGCTCAGGGATGAAAGTACCATCTCCAGCTTAGAGTGCTGCAGTGAGGAGAGACCTCCTGGGAGGCCCTCAGGTTTTAAAAATAGGGATCTGTGTGATGCTCAGGGTGGGGGGAAATCTTCCCGTGGGGATCAGGAAAGGATCTCTTCCCTTCTGCTCCTGGATGATGACTGTCCCTGGCCTGAAACTGGTTCTTCCAACACCACCCTCCTCACAAATCATGGGCAGCCTGTGGCCAGTGGGACTCAACACCTAAACCTGAACCAGCCCATTTTTAAGTTTTTTTATTACTTGAAATAATCTAACCAATTTTGTGTCCTCAGCATTTGCCCTGCTCTGTTCCTAAAATCATTTGGTTTAGCAAATCCCAGGATGGAGCTGTCACCCTGCCCCCGGCCATCTCTGCTGCTGCACATGACTGGGGACAGACTGAAGTGTTCCTGGGGTAAGGGTGACCTACTTTCATGGCTGCACTACAGTTCATTACCAGTTCCTAATTATCTCATTATTCCATTAAATGAAGGTTGCCACCTGTCCCGGAGACTTTAGATCAAACTGGGATTAACAGATCTGCTGACCCATTTCCCCCTTTTGTAGGACACAGCCCCATGATCAGTAGGGTTGTTTTTTCACTTTTTTTCCCATGCCATCCAAGGTTGAGCCTTAGCAGGAACATGGTGCTGGGTCCCATTAGCAGGGGATGCTGAGCTGTGTTGGCTCCGGCTGCAAATCCTGCCCCAGTCTGTTTTGGCATCAGATTCCACCTGCCTGGATCCCACCAGGAAAAAAGGTACAACCCTACACACCATGGGGAAAAAAAGGCAGAAGGGAATTGCTGAGGTGCACACAGGGCAAATGAAATTCTTCCAGTTTAAAGGAGAGATTATAAGAGACTCTATTAAAGATCTAGAAGCTGTCTGCAGTTTTGCTTGGGGCAGTCATCCCTACAGCAATCATCTGGGAGGGAAAAAGCCTGGATTAGCACCCAGCAGCCATCCTGGCTCACGGACCCTCACAGGGATCCGTGTCTGACGGGCTGTCCCGCTGCCAACAGCCCCCAAGGACACAGTCCAGCGGCCCAGAGGGCTGGGGATGGTAGGTTGGAAGCAGAAGGAATAAAACAAATAAAGCAAGAAGGAGAGAGGAATAAATTCCCATGGACAGGCTCAGCAAGCAGCCAAATGACCTCAAGTGCACCGCTTGCTTCCCTCGCCCATGGAAGGCAGAACTGCAGCTGCATTTTTCATAAATAGGAACACCCCAGCTTGATGTTTTTTAAAGATGTCTAGACAGTGGAGCAAGACCTTATTTCAAGGCACATAATCACTTTCCCATTTTTCTTCACAGCAGAGGACGTATTCCAAGATTAGATAGAAGCTGGTGGAGCAACATGTTGTTAACCTTGGGTGTGCCTCCCTGCTTTAGGCTCTCCGTGTCCGAGCTGGAGGTGCCTTTCTGTCTGATCACATCTCCCCTCCATTTGTGCCTCCTTCCCCTTTGGCAGGAAAGTTCCCAAGATGTGTAGGATTACACATGGATTGCAGACAATTGGGCACAGAGGGTGCAGCAGCAAAATGCCAGATCACTTTGGCAAAAGGCAAATATAGTCTTGTGCTTCCCGATATAAAACAGTGTTAGAGGGAAAAATAAAACTAAAAAGCTTGGTGCTGACCTCCTTCAGGCCAGAGTGCCCCAGGCTGTCGAACAGCAATGACTCATTCCCACAGCCTGGGGTAAGAACCCTGTGGAGATCACAGAATGCCGGAATGGTTTGGGTTGGAAATTCTTTAAAGCTCATCCCATTCCAACCCTTGCCATGGATAGGGACACCTTCCACTAGACCAGGTTGTTCCAAGCCCTGTCCAACATGACCTTTGTTGCACCAGGCACTTTTACTGCTTGTCCAGGGCCAAGGACAAGGCTTTCTGACCAGGAGTAATCCTCATCTTGTACCTGACATGGACCACTTTTCCCACGGGATGTGCAGAGATCTGCGCTCAGGTTATCCGGGAAAGAAAAAGTCCAGCACGGCTTGGTACATTAAATTGAGTCTGCAAAAGCTAGTGGCAAACAGACCATCACAAATGGGATTATTTCAGTGTGGAGAGCTGGGATGAGAGGTTTGCTGACCTGACAGAGAAGCATAAGGAATTAGGATTCCATGGATTTGGGGAGGTGGGTGGGTATTTATAGCTGAAGCCCAGGAAACATTCCTTGCCTGGTATTCCAGAAGCCTCTTCCTGAACACTGCCTACACTGAGTTACCCATCAGGAGTAAAATACCTGGGCTGAGAGTCAGGAGCTGCCCTTGTGCCCAGCTCCCTGCAGGACTGCCATGTCTCCCGGTGCTGTTACAGTGATTATCCACCCATAGCTGGAAGGCCAGCCAGGGATCTCTTTTGGCTTCCTTAGCATTTTCCTTTGGAGGATGCAGAACTTGACTTTGGGAATCATTTCAGATTGAGAGTGTCCAGTATTTCCCTGCTCCCTCAAGTGAGCAGTTAAAATCACCCAGAGCTGCCTTTCCTTAAACAAATTCCCTACTGCTATGGAGGATACACGAGCTGCCTGAGATTAATGTCAGGCTTCATAATTTACGTATCAAGTGCTTTAATGAATTGTTTTTGGTATCATCGTCCTTACCATGAATAAACTTAAAACTAATGGATTTGTAATTAATTCAAATTTAATTACAATAGTTTGTAATTTTATTATTTGCAATTATTGCCATAAAGGTAATAAAAATTGCAGGATGTCACAACTGAATACAAATCCCTAATCAGGAGCAATCAACTCACGCCATAACCTTGAACAAGGGTGATTTTATTAATGCTCCAAGTCTGGAGCCCAAGGTGGCACCTTGAAGGTGGCAGGTGCAGCATCCTTGGTCTTGGCTGCGGCCACGTGATGCTTTAGGGGGCATCACAGAATCCCATAATCATTTAGGTTGGAAAAGACCTTCAATGTCATTGCGTCTGACCTGTGCCCAATTCCCACCTTGTCACCCAGCCCAGAGCACTAAGTGCCACATCCAGGCCTTCCTTGGACACCTCCAGGGGTGGAGAAGAAACAAGGAAGCCTTCACCCACCTCCCCTGACCACACTGATTTGCAGTTGCCCACCACAATCCTTATCAGCTATCATTTCTTCCAGGTCCTTTGGACGAGTTTTTAATTCCTATCTGGTTAAACACCCTGCTTTAAATCCAAGTTTCTGCATCATCTTCTAGTATCTAATTTCCAGACAACTGGGCTTTAATATTATAAAGGTCATTCTTTACCCATCCCCAGTATTACTCTTCTGCCCCCAGCAGCAGAAATCTCTTTTTTATGAAGTTTGAAGAATAAAAAGGATAAATTATCTCTGTGATTGCTGCTGCTGCTGCTGTCCCAGGACTATTTCCAAGACTCCCAATCCCCGTGTTCACATGCAGTCAATTCTTCCCACCTGAGGGAACAAAATATGCCTCTTCTCATCCCTGCTCCAACCATACCCACGACTCCCTGGCATATTTCCTTTGGGCCCAATATCTTAGAAAAACACGTTTGGGAGCAGTTTTCCACCAGCCGGTCTCAAGCCATCTTCCAAAGGCATGAGAACTGCTCCCAGAGCAGCAATTAGGTTGTAATTAAGCAGAGACATTCCCAGTGCATGCCCTCAAGGGACTGTATTTGTGATATGGGAGAGGGTATCCAGGTTGCCTTGTCCCATCCTGCTAAATTCATCCCTTCTCACTATGCTTTGCCAATCTTTTCCACAGCCCTTGGTCAGTTTGTTCTTTGAAGTCCATTAATTGGTTGGGAAGAAGGAATTCTGTTTTTAGCTTCTTTTCCTAGGTGAAGGATATGGGGATTTGCCTGTCCTCCCTCCATCACTGAATGGATTGGCCAACCCCTTGGAAAGCCCAAAGAGAAGGAGAGAAGCCTTGTTGCCTCTCTGTGCCTACAATTCCATGTGAAAAACCCCAAACCTGGGGGTGACTTTCACCAGGCTGGAGAAACCCAACACCTGCGGGGTCCCCCAGCAGATCCCGCACCTTGGAGCTGTCCCGTTTCCGATAGAAAACCTCTCTGCTGCTCCTGGTTGGGAACTCAGCCACCACCCCATAAATCAGCAGCACTGCTATCGCCTCTGCCCTGCCAGCAGACGGTTTGAGGTGAAAAAACACAGCCGTGGAGGCGTCAGCCTCTGTGGGTTATCTTGGGGCAGGGGGAACACCAGGGACCCTCTTTATGGGATAGTGGTTTCCAGGCTCTGAAATTCCCTTCCAGGACACCTGGGGAGGCCTAAACAGCCTTGGTGTTTAAGCTGTGCTACAACAGCCCGAGGAGCTATCTCACATCTTAGCCCCTCCATCACAGGGAAGTTTGCAGACACACTCAGCTCCAGGCGTGCAAACTTTCAAGTGCTGTAGCATGAGACTTCAATGTATACGCAAAACCCACAGGATCTGGGGCTAAACTGAGGTGAAAAGCAAGCCCAACACAGTCCTGGAGTATTTGCATTTCTCATAAACATGCTCACAAAAGCAGTTAGCGAATGAATGTTAATTGTTCTGCAGAGATCCCACCCTGTTCAAAGGAGAAGGGGGAAATAAAACCAAAATAAGCCCTAGGTGGATGTTGCCAATTTTCCCTTTGACCACCCGCCCTCGCAAATAAAATTCAGGTGATCTCATCCTGCACTGATCAGCAGAGACCAAGTAAGAAAATAAAAAGGAAATTACTTCATCTTAAGTGCCTATTAACTGATGTTAAGTGATTAAAAAAAGCTTTATTTGAAAGTAAAAATTCATGTGACAAGCCCATAGATGCCAGAACAAGCTGGTTGTGGCTGGATCTGTCAAAAGCATGGAACAGCTAGGCTTTAAACCAATTTAAGTGCCTTCAGTCAGATTTGGGAGACAATTATGCCCCGACCAAACATTTACATAAAAATGGACCTCTGCTTTTGTTGCTTTTCCAGTCCAAGCAGAGCAGTCCTGGCAGAGCATTTTATATGTGATACGGAGAGGATTTCACACACAGTGCAGCTGCCAGGGGTAGCAGAAATAGGTAAAACTTGACAAATTAACAGCACACAGGAAACAAAGCGAGAGAACTTTGAACTTCCTTTTTTGCTGTGAGGATGTTGAGCCCAAGCTTCACCCACAGCAGTGCTATGGTTTTTGGACTGGTCCTCACCATTGCACCTGGTCTCAGTGAGGTGAAACACATCAGAGATGCTGGCTGAGAGTCTGGGAGCAGGGATGGATGTGAGAGTTATCCTTGCTCAGGGCCAAAAGCAGAGCAAGCCTCACAAACTATGCACGCATCTCATGGGATTCAGGAATTATCAGGATGATTCAGGAACTCTGAAGCTGCAGCGACCCCTGAACTCCAGCACTTGTGCAGTTGTTTCCTCAGAGCAATGTGATTACGTTGAATAAAAACAAACTGAAGCTATCCTCATCAGGCAATGTGTGCTCCAGAACAAGGACCTGCTCTGGGGAGAGTTCTGGCTTTAACTGCTGAACTTGCTTTGACCTCCTGTCTGCATGGACCCGTGACTCCCAAAGCAGCTGAAGATCCCTCCAGCTCTTCTTTTCTCTCCTCGAGCCTTCCTATGAGCTCTCCTTACCTTTTTTTAAGCCTTCCTGGGCAAAAGTGATTTCTGCCTATCTTTTGCTTGCCCAGCAGCCCCACGTCACATATTCCGAAGGTGGGAGGGAAACCTCTTCCTCCTTCCTTTTTCCAGGGCTTTCTGTGCCTGTAACATATCAGTTAATCCATTGTTCAAGCCCTAACCTTGGGGCTCTTGTGACATAAACAGGAACTGGGGTGGCTTGCCAGCTCTGCTGCTTTCTTCTCCCTGGACTCAGACTTACATAAATGGCCCTGTCCAAGCTGATGCCACATTGCTGATTGTTTGTGGCGTGGATCGATGACACCACTTGGCATGGGATGAGGTTTGACTTGGTAGTGGGCAAGTGAACATATGCATTCATGTCTGGCCACGACAGAATCCCAGTTCGGGTTGGAAAGGACCTTAAAATTCATCTCATTCCACCCCCTGCCATGGGCAGGGACACCTTTCACTATTCCAGATTGCTCCAAGCCCTAACACAAGCCAGGGGCTCTGGGGCATCATCTCAGGGCACCCTGGAAAATGGAGACCTTTCTCCTTCCTGAGATAAACCCTCTCTCTCAGATCTTTTTCTTTATATGGAAATATTCATCAAGTTCCCAAAAATACAAGCAAACAGGAAATTCTTTATATGCCACTAAAATAGAGTAAAAATCTTTGCTAGAATGACAGAAAGGTAAATAAAGATGGATTGTGTGAAAAAAATCAAAATTACTGCAGATCTCACCAAATAATTCATTGTTTTAAAGTAAAACTGGTTTAGCTTTCCTAATTATTCCCTCCATTGTTTCAAGGAAAGCTTTGCCAAACTTTGAGGCAGCTATAATTTCCAAGAAAAGACAATCTCCCCCTTTTTTTTTTTTTTAAGCAAGTTTTTGTGACTGCTCCCTTTCCACAACATTTCATTTTTGGTTCATCACTTGTGTCCTTCAGTTTCCAGACAGCAACAGCAGAAAAAGGCCCTGGCACAGAGTGCCTAGAGCAGCTGTGACTGCCCCATCCCTGGAAGTGTCCAAGGCCAGGCTGGACAGGGATTGGAGCAACCTGGGATAGTGGAAGGTGTGGTGTCCCTGTCCATGGAACTGGATGGGCTTTGAGGTCCTGCCAACCTCACATCACCATAATCCCATGAAGACTCTCCTCTTTCTTTTTTTTAGGTCTTCTCTGCCAAAACTGCGTGAGATTTCCCCTTTCTTTCAGCAGGGAAATGGGAAGACCTGCACAGATTCCCCGGAGAGGAGAGCAGTGACTGATCCATCTGCATCTCCTCCACCGGGAGCACCAAAGGAGGCACTGAAAGCATGGGAGAAGGTGGATTGCAGAAGCTCAGCTTGCACACAGGGGTCCCACCAGGCAGCACAAGATAAGTAGCCCTGGGAGCATAAATTATGACCAATGATAAGGCAGAATTCCCCCTCTAACAGCTACACATGTTCCTAGGATTGACTCCAGAGATGCCTGTCATGAGGTGTCAAACAAGAAGCAGCAGAAATCACAGGGAATTAATTCCTTTGTTCCTTGCAAGCATGTGACACTTTCTCTCTTGTTTAGATGGAGTGAATGATTTCAGAGCCTAACAAGATGTGTTTGGGTGCCAGCAGCTGGGATCAGGTCACCTGCGCTCAGTCACTGCAGGCATCACGAGCTCCAGCGCCCCAGCAGAAATAAGGGCTGCTTTGAGCTCCAGAAATCAGATAAATCACAGGCACGAAGTGCTCTAGCTTTTGTTCAGACTCTCCCTTCTGGATAAACAGGAAACCACGGCCACATGGCAGAGAGCTGCCTCCATAAAGGCAAATAGCAATCAGGGCATATTGACATCCTCTGTTTATTCACTGCTTTGTTAACACTGTTTATCCTTGGCCACATCCATGGAACAATTCCCACTCTGCCACCCATCCACACTCCTTTGTCGCCCCCAGATGTGCCACTGCTAATCCTGTGCCTCTAACCATCACCAGCAGCTCTTGCTGACTCAGACCTAAGGGATGTGCTCTTTTGGGGTGCAGACTTCCTTCCCTCTTCCAGAAAGATTTCCACCAAGGATCTTTCTGTCAGTTTTGGCCTGCAGGCAGGAATTTCTTCACCTACAAAGGAACCAGGTCTATTTTAGCCAGGTTATTTCTGACCTGCTGAAACTTGGGACAAATCTCCAGCCTAACTGGGCATGACACAATCAAGACCAGCCTACATTTGGCTGTTGGCTATTTATCTCTACCTGGAGGTTTGGTCCAAGCCTGAATTCATCCCACTGGAAGGAGGAGTTTTACAGGAATTATCAGTTCCAATGTTACTGATGCTCCAATGTCTGCATTACCACAAAACTGATGCATTTCCAGTGTTCTGTATTTTGCAGAACAAAAATATTTGTATCTTCTCCTAAGGGCTTCCCTCCCCTCCCAGGAATGCTGGAGACATCAAGGTGGCATTCCCACCACCGGCTCTGGGATGTCAGAAATAGATGACATGGAAAGGCCTCGAATTCCTGCGTGTTTGAGGGATTTCTTCACCCACCTGAGTCCACAGCAGGTCACAAGAGCTCCTTCTTTTCACATACCCTTGGCCTTGCAGGAGGAAGGCAACTGCAAAAGCTGAAATGTTTGAGCTGAAAATTATTTTGGGTGTAAACACTTATAATTCCACCCCATTTTCACCAGGTAAGGAGCTCCTACTTCACAGCTTGGGGGTGGTATGAGGAGGAAGAGGATGAAGGCTGACGGATATTTTGACAGGCAATGAGCTGCTAAAATCACTGAGGCAGGTCAGTGGGGTTATGCAAGGCTTTTTCCAGGGGAATGAATATTTCCAGCCCATCCTGGAAGGGCTCTGTTCCCTCCATGCTTTCAACTGCTCTTCCTGGTACCTGTTCTGCCTCCCATTATCCTAAAAAATAATGAAAACCCCACCTCGTTACAACTCCAGGCTGACACAGTTTGGGGCAGGGTCCCTCCGGCTCCCACAGAAAACCACACACAGTTGAGTTTTTAACTTGCAGCTGCTCCAAGCAGCCAGATGTTGTTGCTTCCAATTTCCTCAGCCCCATGCTCCTTCCAAACAGGCAAAACTCTGCCCGGAGCCTCAGCCACAAAAGGGGCTGCTAAAGTTGCTTGGTGGACTTGGGTTTGTGCTCCTTTAAGGCCCTGCTGGCAAGGGCACCCCTGCAGTTTCTCAGATATTCCCAGTCACAGATATTCCCAGTTAACATCCCAGATGAACCAGTGTGGACTGGGAAGCTGGGCTCAGCAGGGCAGCAGCCTGAAAGGTCAAGAAGGGCCATGCCACCACTTTTGGGGCAGGACTCCAGCCTGTCCTCGGTTTGCCTGTGGGATCCAAAAGGAATTTTTTCCTATTTCTCTGCCAGGCAGAGGGAAAAAACCCCTGCAGTACTTTGTTGTTGTTTATACTGGATGGGATAAAAGCTTTCAGTATTTGTTATATTTAGAAGTCTTTTAGCCCCAGAGTTAAGGAAACATTGCACACAATTCTTGCTCTGTTTACCCTTCACTCCATTCCCTGTCTTTTATTGTTCTTCCACAGTTTATTCCTCTTCCAATTTAGGTCACATTTCCCAAGGACCACAGCACCACCCCAGATTTCCCAGGGAAACCAGCTCCTCTTGGTCGTGGCCACTGGTTTTGTCGCTCCCACATCACCTCAGCCCTGACTAAAGCAAAGTGCATCCTCACAGGCATTTTATTGGCAGGTTTCAAGCTGAGATGGAGAAAATCCTGAATAACCCAAATGACCCTTAAAAGTGGATAATTCACCCCAAGATAAAGGCATTTATCCACCTGAGGATGGTGCTTGGTACAGGATTGCCCCATCTGACCTTGCCCTCCCCAAAAAGGGGCTCCCAAGGGGTGATGCAGCAGGGCTGAGGCCAAGGTGTGACACTACCCTGCCTTCTCCACAGACCAAAGAATTATTGTTCCTCTTCCCTCCACCCAGTTTCTTAGGGAGGGAGGGAGGGAGGGATGCTGTTTCTTTCTGCAGTGAAAGACTTGGGAGAAAGCTGGGATAGGCTCTCCTAAAACCTTGCTCAAAGATGAGTGTGTGATAAATCAATTTATAGGCAGCATGAGTGGGAGAGAAGTTTACATCCAGGGCCCATTTTCCAGTAAATCATTCCCTTCCATCTAGCTGAAAACCCTTATTAATTTCTTTAACTCTGTTCCCACTACAGTCTTACACACACACATTTTGCTGTGCCCTATCTTCACCCTCTGTCTCAGGTGAGGCAGGATGGAGTCCCTGGTACCCCATCTCTGCTGTGCCCTGGATAATGGAAAAAAAAAAACCAACCAAAACACAACAACAACAAAACAAACAAACAAACAAACAAAACCCTCCACAAACAAACAAAAAAACCCCACAAAAAAATCCCCACAACTTGGAGCTGCTCCAATTTATCCCACAATAATCTCTCCAACAGGGAATCCTTTCCCGAACACCAAGCCTGGTGGCTGGGGAGGGACAGAGTTATTTTCTCCTTGCGGTAATGTGATGTGACATTTTTTTGCACTTTTTTTTTTTACCTCTAATGTAAAGGCCAGCATCAGGGGAGGAGTTTATTTATTCATTTTTCCAGGTCTGGTCCAGAACCCATCATTTCCTGAAGCTCAAAGCCCTGCACATGGATCCTGGCAGGGCTCCTGCATGTGTTTAATTCCAAGAGCATGGACAATCTGCCTGGCTCAAGGCTGAGCTTGTGCAGAGCTGCCGGATGCAGAAGGTACTTGGATTCCAGCTAAGCCTGACCTATCCCTTCTGGCCACAAGAAAGCCAGGAATAGATGTTTGGGGCTGGGGTTTTTCTCCCAAAATATCTCTGACGTTTAATTTGCATTTTGCTGTTGTTCTGTACAATGGGAAGAGGAGAATGTTGTTGGGATGCAGGGAGAGGAAGAGGGAATCCAACAGCTTTCTGCCTCTTTTCAGAGATGTCTCGAGAGTTTTGAGTTTGTAAGCAGTGAGTGAGTCCTTAAACACATTCACTGTGATCTCCTTGGCAGCCTTTGCTCCCTTCCACACTTACAGCAGTGTTACTACAGCCTGAATAGCTGTGTTTATGTCTCCTTTTACCCCAGATGATTTGGTAAAATAAGCAGAGGAGCTTTCAAACACAGATATCCTTTTGCAAGCCTTGTGTCTGACTGTTCACCCAAAGCCCTTGCTTGGTTGGGGTCTCCCTTTTCCCCTTCAAGCTTTACACAGAGTGATTTCCAACCATGATTTTTGCTGGTTCTCACACCTGAAGGAGCCTCTGCTGCAGAGAATGTGGAAAATTTTAAGATCTCACTCATTGCAACCCCTGATTTATTTCAGTTGTGCTAAACCCACCACTGAGCTGGCATCTAACCACATTGAAGTACATGACTGGTTTTACATCTTTCTGACCCAGAAGAGAAAACTGGCTGTGTGCATCAGACTCCAGAAGGAAGCCAGAGTATTTAATCAGAAGACAAATGATGTGCAGGAAATCTCTGAGGCAACCAAATATTTGCTGTGCCCATGAAAACCCTCTCTCCAAATAGTCCCCCTCTAAAATACTTGAAATTATCAGACTTTTCCCCAGTTTTTCTCTGTGTAGGTAGCCCCAGAGTTTCCTCTGGGAAGACCTTTCAGAGCCACAGTTGTGTTTCCCTTCTGCCAAATGCCCAGGAGCATTTGAGAGGCAATAAGAGGCACAGAACCCCAAACTGCTCCCCCAAACCTGTCCCTCAAGGACGGGGGAATCTCACAGTACTGGCTGTATTTCCTGGTTTTTTGTTGGTTTGTGGGGGGTTTTTTTGGGTTGTGGGGTTTTTTTTTGTTTCTTCTTTTTTAATGGAAACAATCCAGTGCCAGAAGGAATTCAGGGTGGGATAGGGCCTGTCTGCACCTTTCCACCAGGGCTGGAGGCAATGTAAAGAGTCTGGTGAGGTGCTGGGAGCTTGCCTACCCTGCTCCCTCATGCAGGGGGTTCCTTTCCAGCAGGTGAATCCATGAGGGTCTCTTTCCCAAGCAAAAAGCCTTTCTGCCCCTCTGATCAGGAGAACAACTCCATCAGAGCAGGGAGTGACCAGCACCTGTCTCTGGCTCCATTTTAAGGGGCTACAAATTGCCCAGGGGGATACAGATGTGCTCTAACCTCCAGGGTGAAGGCACTGGAGGCTCACCATCAACATTTCTGCAGGGCATGAAAACCATTTTCCACCAAACCCCTGGAACCACAGACACTGGCCCCTCCTGGGGGCTGCAGCTGAGGTGTTTCCTGCCCTCCCCTGGCTGGGGAGCTGCTTTTTGGGACGGCTGGGCTGCAGAGGGCTGATGTGACAGCCTTTCCGTGCCATGCATCCACATGGAGCCCAGCCACCAGGGCTGGAGCCAAAGGCACCCCAGAGCCGCATCCAAGTGCCAGATGAGCCGCTGCCTGCCAGCCCTCTGCTGCTCCCTGGAAAGCTTTTGTCAGCCTGATGTGCAGCAGGAAGGGGGAACAGGCAAGTGCAGGCAGCTGCTGGCACCTTCCACGGCTCCACTGAGGCTCGGGAACTTGTTAAGTGTGTTTGAATCTCGGCAGCCGAGAGCGAGAACAAATGGGGCTGCTTTTCATCCCAGACCGCCCCTCCTGGACAGATGTTTATTGCATTCCCCCGGCTCCAGCCCTGTGGATGGCCTCAGGCTGGCAGATGCTGCAAGGAATGTGGCCTGTGCCTGCTCTGGGGTGCCAGGGTGGTATTTCCTTCAGCCCTTCGTGATCCCAAAGCCACAGCATCTCCCATCCAGACAAAGTGCCCAGGCACCCACAGTCTGGCTTCTCACCCCACCCTGAACTTTTCGAGCAGAGGAGGCATCCAAAATGCCTGAATCTAAAGCAGCTATGCCAGGAATGCTCCAGTGGGCTCCCAGCCAAAAACATGAACTCCTCCAGCGATGCCATCATAGGCAAGTCAAACTGAGGGGTTTGCTCCTTTTGCTGAAATTTTTATTTTTCCTGCTGGTTTTGCCTCAGCTCTGCATGTTGGTAGTTTCAAGTGTGCTCATCCTGTCTTTGCAGTTCCAATAGGGTATTGGATATTCCCAGTGATCCAAGGGAGAATACAGCAGAGTTGAAGAGCTTGGGTTGCAAAGGGGAGGAGATGCAAGGCAGAGAGCGAGGAGAAGCTCAGCCCTCCTCCCACTGTAAGTTCCCCTCTTCCAAAAACGCTGGATTTCACAGTAAATCCTCCTGCCAGCATTTCTGCTTACACAGTATCAAGTGCTGATGCCATTTAACAACCCCCTCCTTTTTCCTGACGTTCTCTTCAGCTTCTCTGCCAAACCAAGCAAACCTGCTGCCCCCAGTGTGTGTCGTTCCTCATCTTTCCCTCCTCTCTCCCCAGCCACTGCCACCACCACCCCTCAAAGGCATCACAGCACAAATAATCCAGCCTCTGCCACTTGGACTGGTTTTAATCAAAGGATTTGCTGGGGTTTCTACCATGTGAGACACCTCATTAACAACTTCACACCTCTAAGAAAGGGGAGGAATAGAAAGATGTTATCCATGCCGGGACCCGGTGTTCTGCACCAGGAATAAGTTTTATTTTGGTGGGGAACAAAACAACAACAAGATTATACATAAAATAAAAAGCTTTGCTGAGCTGAAAGGGCTTAGAGATCTGCAGGAGTGTATTTGTCAGAGAGGAGATTAGAGCCTAATGAAATTTGTCTTTGTGCATGTGTCTGTTTTTCTCTTTTTTCAGGGGGTCTTTGTAAAAGCCAGGCTTATTAAAATGCAGGGAGAACCTCACACAAAAGACACTTCTGAGGGTCCAAAGGCTGGCCTATTAATGCAGAGGTTTTTTGAACAGGACATACCAGTTTGGGGAGGTTTTGGGGCTTTGTTTGGCAAGAAGAAAGCAAGCCTCACTGATCATTTTCTTCTCCACTTCTAATCACAGCAGCTGAAGCAAGCAGGTGCTGTGATTCAGAGCCCATGGAAAAGAGGGGAGGGAGACATCACAGGGGAAAACTCATCTGCATGAGGGACTTCTAGCATTTTGGCTCCTTAAATTACAGTCCGGTGGTGTTGGCTCTTCTGGGAGGGCTAGAAGAAGCTGCTGGAGAAGCATCACATGGGCTTGACATACCAGAAGTCAAAGCCTGCTTCAGCTGCACCAGGCTGGCATCAACACCCAGCAATTTTAATAAAAGCATCAATTTCCCACATATCTCCCAGGGAATGGGCATAGCCCGGAGGCTGCCAGAGCTCCAGGAGCATTTGGACAGCACTCCCAGGGATGCACAGGGTGGGATTGTTGGGGTGTCTATGCAGTGCCAGGGGCTGGAATTTGATCCTTGTGAGTCCCCTCCAGCCCAGATATTCCATGATCTACCTCCTTCTGTGATCCCTGAGGGTGCCAAGCTGTTGGCAAGGGATTGTGGCAGAGATCCTGGTGTGCAGCACAACTCTGGGCTCTCCCACTGATCCCAAAACACGGGCGGGGTCAGCACCCAGCACACCTGAATGGGATGGGAATGCTGCTGGGAGCTGCATGGCTGCAAGGGATGGCTCCCCTCAGCTGGGAAAGGATGGGGCTGGCACCTGATGGATGTGGAGCTTTCACACATCCATCAAGGACTGAGTGACACTGACAGCAGCCCGGTCACACTGGCACGGGACTGGAAAAAGAGGGAGAGGTAAACTGGCCCCTGGCCTTCTTGAGTGCCTTGATTCCCCTCCAAGGCAAAGTTTGCACAGTTGCAAAAGCAAACTGAGCAGCGAGTCGTGCGAGGGGTTGGACCCCACCAGGTCCTCTTGTGCAGGAGGTGTGAAAACCTCCACAAGGCTCTTCTGGCACTTCCCAGGACTCTCAACCCGAAGGGATGGGAAAGCCCCATCTGCCTCCAGGTCGGGAAACCTGCCCAAGGCTGCTGCTAACAAGTGTTTTTGGGGTGTGACTTGTTTGCTGCTGGCAGCAGAGCCCTGGGGAGTGTTTGCTCAGGAGAAGCTTCTATTGAGCAGCTTTGGACACTGACAATAGAGGTGGGTGCACCCAGCTGGCTTTTTTTCTTTTTTTTCCCCACCCTGCCTGCACGTTGTCCACCTGCTACGCTATGAAAGGTATGAGGAAAATGCCATGTGTTTTCTCATGGGATCCTTCCTTCTGAGGAGATGTGGGAACCAGTCCCACAACTGCCTCGAGGAGAGGGTACAGAGGGAGGACACAAATGCAGGATGGAACAGCCAGCCCTGGGAACTGACCAGCCCGGAGAACCCAGGGGAAAGCATCCCGGAGTGGCACAGCTGCCAATTCCCTTGGCACTGATTTTTCTATTTATGCTCCATCTAAGCTGATTGCATCAAATCCCGACTCTGATGCTGAGGATAAAATACCATGAGCTGCCCCTGTTATTAAATAATTCACATGAATTATGACTGAAATATCTGATGGCCATGTAGAAACACCAAAAGGAATAAAATTCCCTGTAAGCCTTTTATGGAACATCACCCAGCTTGTTCTGCAGAGCCCCAAACAGTCACAACAACACTCAGCAATGCCAGCCAGTTGAGATATAACAAATGTGTGGATTATAGTCACTTATATCCCACTTCTCTCTCCAGTCAAACCCTGCCAACATCTCCTTCACCTCCTGCAGGTGAACAGCAGACCACAGGAAGAATCCTTGTGCTCAAGGGCATAGAAAAACATGTTCCCTGACAGATCATGTATAGAAAAATGCCTTGATAGATCAAAATTTATATGATAACAGCGTAAAAAAATTCCTGGGATAGTTTGTCCCTATTACAGACTAAAGGAGGGACAGCCCCATGGCCAGCAGCAAACAGGACAGGAGAAGGAGTGCCGGTTCTAAGGAGCATCTTTTGACTTGTTTCCCTGAAGATTAAAAGAGGATCAGCTGCCTGGAAAAAGGTAACATCCTGGGGGGATGTTTCCCACCCTGAAGCACACACAGAAATCTGGGGCTGTGCTGAAAGGTCAAGGAAAAGATTTGGGTTCTAAAAATACTGCACAATTTTCGTGTGATTCATCTGCTTTTTGGAGGTCACCATCCCCAGGTTCTGTTAGCACAGCACTTGGAGAGTCTGTGGGAGGATGAGTGGGACCTCATAGGGCTCTGGATAAATCCATGAGGAACAGGAATAGTGTGGATGGTCCAAGGACCACAGGCACTGCTAAATCCCTCTTTTACAGATGAAGGCTACAGAGGGGAACACTGAATATCAGCCAGCTGAAAATGGATATATATTTATAGTTATATTTATAGTTATATTTATAGTTATATTTATAGTTATATTTATATTTATATTTATATTGGAGAGAAATATATCTAAATATACACTCACAGATCCATGGAACCCATGGCCACAATAAAGCTGATTTTAGGATTTTGTCCATTTCCAAAGAACCACAGAATACTCTGAGCTGGAAGAACCCCACAAGGATGATGCAGTCCAAAGAAGAAAGAACGGATAGATATTTATGGCAGGAGCTTAGTCGTCCCACTCAGGGTTTTTCCAACACTTCAGGGAGCACATCAAGCTCCATCCTTCAAAAATCAGGAGGAATTCGGGGATGTTTGGCCATTATTTCCACCTTCTCCTTGAGGCTGTCAGGAGGTGGCTGTGGGAAGGCAGACCAGGAGCACCACAACCTTCTGATGGCCCCAACCAGGTGCATTTCTGGGATGCTTTCAAAAGCCCATCCCTGGCTCTGATGGCCATATTCCCCAGTCCCTCAGCCCACCAAATGGTGCTCTCAGTATTAGTTAATACCTAATATTTAATTCAGGCCTTTTCTTCCCACTGAGAGGCTCCAGCACAGGGTTGGGTGTGAGGAAAAACATCACCAAGCCCTAATTAAGTCATACTTGTGGTGCCAGGGGTTCAGTCAAAGCAGTGGGAGAGACAGGAGAAGCCAAGGCAGTGGGGAACATGAACTCAACACTCAGGACATCCTTCCATGTGCCAATGAGCTCTTTGGGAAACCTCCGATGTTTCGTGTCTTGAAGGCCACCTCCACAGGGGCCCTTTTTGGAGTTTTTCTGGAGTGGTCACTCAAAGCCACAAGAGCTGGCTGGGACATTGGTTGGCCTTGGTGTTTCTGCTTGCTAGAGGTAAAAACGTAGGGGTTTTTTTGCAGGTAAAACGTGCCCTGTTTTACAGGCAAATGTTGGGATAACAGGGAGAGGTCATGCAGGGATCTCCATCACCCAAAAAACCCAGTGTGAAGTGACATCCACCAGCTGTGAGTCCTGATGAACTCCCTAGTCCCTCTTGGCCTTTATTTCTCCCCAGTTTTCTCTAAGAGGAATTCCTGTGGTTCCCATGCCCTTTGCAGACTGTGATACCCATAATTACACCAGGCCTGGAGAACTGGGCTAATTGTGGCGTTGATCCTAAGGTTGTTTCTTCGGCCCAGCAGGACGGCCTGCTCTCCTTTCATGTCCCCAGCTTAACAAGGCTCTCTTTAATTTCTCCTTAATTAAACTTGGGGCAAAGGGGAACATTTAATGCACAGCTAAATAAAAAACAGAGAGTGCACCATACGGGCCGACTTCCTAAAAATCCAAGTGCCTGTTCTGCAGCCATCCACAGGACGTCAGCAGCCAAATAAAACCTCCAGCACAGGAGCCTGATTGCCGAGCGAACCAGCAGCTCGCTCTGAGGCTTTTGTATTTTTCCCCCCCCAATAATGTGTTTTTATCACTGGGAAGCCGGAAAAGGGAGAGCATTAAAGGTTCCCTACATGGGTAGATGGGAGCACTGCAGCCATTCCTGCACATAATGAGTTTTGCTGCCTCTGAGCAGAGCACAGTTAATAACAGCCCATAAAGCGGGTTTACCACCCCAATTGCCAGCCTTGGAAGCTTACTAAAAAGCCTGTGCAAATGAGCACGGGCAGAGCTGCCTGGCTGGCTGGAAATCACCATTTTCTTTGGGGTTGAAATGGGAGAAAATCAGGATTGCAGCAAACAAAGCCAACTTCCTTTTGGCCAGAACAGTTTTGCCAAAATCACTTAAATTTGTGTGATGATGCCATTTGTTTGCTCCATCCAGATCTGTCCCACCAGCTCATTGACTTATTATACAATTCCTTATAAAGCATCTCCACACTAGGCAGGATTAAGCCAGCTCTGGGATGTGTTTTTCAAGCATCATGCCTGGAAAACCCTCTGGGGCTCAGGGGCCCTTGACGGGGAAAGAAGTGCCACCACTGTGTCCCAAGAACTGAACAAATGGGGTGGCTCCCTGGGAGTGGGGCTGATGGAGGCTTTGTGGGTAAAGAGCCCCCACTCTCCTTGCTCCCCACTGCCCAGAAGAGCCACAGGTCGATTATGCCTAGTGGGATAAAATCCATCATTCCTTGTCTTTCAGGATGTGGAGTCATGCAGGAGCATTTCCAGCAGCCTTTACAAGAGAAACTCTGTGATTATATCACTTTTTCAGCGCAAAAGGGCCCAGGAAGGTGGGCAGTGCTCTGGGAAAGAGAAAAAAGCCCCTGGAGCATTTGCTGCTCTGGTTTCAGAGCCCTGTTTTGCTGCCCATCCATGGGATATGGAGAGCATCAACTCCCGGCCTACCTTCCCTCATCCCACCTGAGCTGGCATCACTCTCCTTGGCACAAGCACCTCTGTCACACCTCCACCAAGTGCAAAAAGTGTTTTTTCTGCTTAGCCTGGACCAGAATCTCTCCTCTTTCATCCCAGAATCGTTTGGCTTGGAGGGACCTTAAAGTTCAGCCCATCCCACCCCCTGCCATGGGCAGGAACACCTTCCACTGCTGCTCCAAGCCCCAATATCCCACCTGGCCTTGGACACTTGCAGAGATCCAGGGGCAGCCACAGCTGCTCTGGGCACCCTGTGCCAGGGCCTCCCCACACTCACTGTGAGATTTTTTTCCTAATATCCCATCTAAACCTACCCCAAGAAGTGCCATTTCTCCTTTTGGAGAAGCCAGCTCCATCTCCCACACATGGTTTTCCATTTACAGCCAAAAAAAGAGACAAAAAAAGCTGAATTTCCATTGTTCGCTGAGCCCTTTGATTTCTCTCCATTTTCCTTGCCTTTGTCTGTTTGGGAATGTACATTTGTAATATATATTTAATGTTTTCTGCAGTTGTTTAGTGAAAGCCTTCTAGACCACGACAAGCTGAGAACCCGGAATGGGAGATCCGGGAGAGACAGCCCTGCGCAAATCCAGCTCCATCCCTTTGAACTCCTTGGGGCTTCCACAGCAGCCAGAAGCAATTAGGGAGTGAAAGGGATTGCAGGAGCCATGCTGGCTCTCTGTCAGCCCTTCCCACTGGCTTGGGATGGAGTGGGGCAGAGCCAGTGCCAAGCACTCTCGGAATTACAGCACCAAACACTGTGAGGCTCTCAGGCAGCTCTCCCTCAGCCTCACGCCACATCAGCTCCAAAGTCACCCTGCTGGCCCACCAAGCTGGGTGGCTTTAAGCTCTGATTTCATTCTCAGATCAAGTCCAGGCTGGTCAGGTCTTGGAACAATCTGTTTTGGTGGAAGATGTCCCTGCCCATGGGACGAGATGGTCTCTAAGGTCCCTTCCAACCCAAACCTCTCTGTTACTGATTCTCTGATGACAAGCCAGCAAGAATCACCAAGTGACGTCGTGCAGCTCCAAGATTTCCAGGGAAAATCAATACTGGAGCACCAAAATGCTTCTTCTCACCTCACTAAATCTCTTGATCTGTTGAGTGCTCCCTCTGCCATGGGGTGCTGAGCCTACTCTTCCCTCTGGATCCATGCAGTGGCTCCTACATCTGATTTGAGAATTCTGGTGGCCTTTTCCTCCTGTCTCTATGAAGCAAAGTGGGAAAAGTTAATGGCCTATTACTTAACAAGCCTAAATTTCTTAATTATATTGCTTAACTTCCCCATTAATGGGTGCACCCCACAGTCAGGGCTGTCCCCTTCCCAAAGACACGGCGCCTGGAAGATCCCTTGTCCGCCCTATGAGAGCCATAGGGTGGCTGGAGGACTTCACTTCAAGGTTGGACTAGATGACTTTAAAGTTCCTTCAAACCCAAATCATCACTTTGGGGATATTTTGGAAGAAAAGATGGAAGGAGTTTTAAATTTGCAGCCTGGAAAGGGTTTTTTCCTTCTAGGCATGGCTTTGGCAAACGTGTTCCTCTACCCGTTTTCATTCCCCTCTCTTGGTCTTTTCCTCTCTCCTCCTTCTTCCCTCTTGACCTCTTTGCAAAATTACGCTTTTCCATGGACTGTGGACATCACCAAAGTCCAAAGGGACCTCAGGAGGTCTCTGATCCCACCTCCTGCTCAAAGCAGGGCCAGACTCAGAGCTGGATCCCAAATTTTGGATGTGCTTATGAGCTCTGTGTTATAATGATGGGCACAGATGTGAGAGCAAGCTGTGTTTGGGGCAAACCACAAAAATTCCCACAGCAGTTCTTCAGCAGTAGGTTCCCATTCATCCAAATTCATTTGACTTTGTGGGAGAATTTTGATTTTGAAGGAGTTGAACAGCAAAATCTTTAAGTTCAGACCCAAAATCTTTTTTCTTTTTCCTGTTAGTTATTCCACCCTTTCCTTCCATTCTGGATGTCCATGATTTGTTCCACTTTTATCTGGTGTTTTCACTAAATTTTCTGCTTTAATCAGGTCACTCCTGGAGTATTTCTGACTCCATTTCACAAAACCTTCCACTCGGTGAAAAAACTTGGACTTTTCTTC
Organism: Donacobius atricapilla; assembly: GCA_013397315.1. Classification (NCBI taxonomy): domain Eukaryota; kingdom Metazoa; phylum Chordata; class Aves; order Passeriformes; family Mimidae; genus Donacobius; species Donacobius atricapilla. The sequence continues at coordinate 381,573 of WBMY01010251.1, read as the reverse complement.
CCCATCTGGAACAAAAACAAATAGAAAACCATGAGGACATTTCATTCCATGAGACAAGAATTCCACTTTTTGGACAGCTTTGGTTGCTGTCAAGAAGAAGGGAAGGCTGGCTGAGACAGCTCACGAAAGCTTTGGAACTTCATCCAAAGGCTCCAAGCTGGCAGTGCATCCCCAAATCCTTGCATCCTCTGCCAACATCGTGAAGATGGGATCTTTCAGGGTCCCCTCAAAGAACTGAATTTGCAGTTCCCAAAACGCCTGAGGTCTCTGATTCTCCTAGGCTCCTTTTGAAGAATCCCAGCCTTTTTTTTTTTCTCCGTTGTTTTTTCATTCTGCTTCAGATAACCAGAGTGGGCCCCTTGCTCATTGTTCTCTGTGTCACCTCCCACCAAGAAAAGCGAAGGAGAGGCAGGGAAAAAGCCACATGAAGATATTAAAACAAGCAACTGGAATGTCTACAAACTGGTGGGAGAGTTTATTCCTAATTCACATATCCCTATTTACTGTTGGAAACAGCTCTTTAGCTATTTATGGCATTCTGAGCAATCACTCCTGGTTCCTGCTCAGCCCCAGCTGGAGGCTTGGCTCATATGGCTTGTGCTGTACTTCAGTGGGGTGGGAGAAAAAAAAAAAACCATAAAAGAGAGTGTACAGAAGTGATCAGAACTTTTGGGATGGGCACATCTGGTCCCCACGTGGAAGCCCAGCCTGGGGGAAAGGCTGCTGCCAGGGAAAAGCTGCGTGCTGTGGTTCTGGACAAGCTTCTCTCACGGATGTATTAAGGATATATAGGCACATCCATTATATATGTGTGGGTAAATATACAGAGATATTCATCTTGGGCAAGAAAGAGCTTCCAGTGTTTTCTTTTCTGAAGTTTGCAGACCGCTGGGCAGCACTGATTTATTGTGGAGCAGGGATGCTCTTCCTTGTGTGCTGCTTCAGGGCAGAGAGGAATTCCAAACCTCCCTGAGTTTGTCAGGAAAGATTCTGAAAGCAGAATCAGAATGGCCTGGGGTGGAAGGAACCTCAAAACTCATCCCTGCCATGGGCAGGGACACCTTCCACTATCCCAGGGTGCTCCAAGCCCCAGTGTCCAGCCTGGCCTGGGACACCTCCAGGGATCCAGGGGCAGCCACAGCTGCTCTGGGCACCCTGTGCCAGGGCTTCCCCACCTTCACAGGGAGGAATTTTTTCCCAGTGTCTCACCTAAACCTTCTCTCTGGCAGGGGAAAGCCATTGCCCCTTTTCCTGTCACTCCATCCCTTATAAATAGTCTCTCTCCATCTTTTTTGGGTTTCCCTTCAGGCACTGGAAACCCCAAAGCCTTCTCCAGGCTGGAAAAAACGTCGGATGTGCAGTGATAGATACATTTATGTGAACTTTTTTTCCTTTTGTCAATTTTCTAACCTTTCACACAGAGCACACCTCCTGGTGAGGGGCAAGACAAATGCTTCGCCCTCCAGGCAGATCCACCAGGCCATTTGCTGATGCCCAAAAACCAGAGCTGGTGTTGTCCTCTGGCCCAGCAAAGTCCATCCTGCTCTTCTCCCATGGAAAGGAGATGCTTGGACGTGCCTCCCCTTAATTTCAAACTCACCATCAGTCTTTATGCCCCTCCTTCCTTAACTCCAAACTTCCCATTGACTCGTTTTCCCAGGACGGAACAAATAAAGCTTTTGGGATGTTACAGCTGATCAAATGATGTCTACAGACACCCACATGGGAAAGAGGCTGAGCTGAGAGTGGAAGAAGGGCTAGCAGCTGGAAAATAGTGGGGGAAAAAAATTTAAATTGTGGAATTGGTGGAAAATATTACAAAATAACACCCAGTTCCTTCCACAGCCTGTGCCCAGCCCTGGCCCTCTTGTTTCAATAAAGACACTGAGGGGCTGGAGCGTGTCCAGGGCAGGGAATAGAGGTGGGGAAGGGGCTGGAGCCCCAGGAGAGGCTGAGGGAGCTGGGAAAGGGGCTCAGCCTGGAGAAAAGGAGGCACAGGGGGGACGTTGTGGCTCTGCACAACTCCCTGCCAGGAGGGGACAGCCTGGGGTTGGGCTCTGCTCCCAGGGAACAGGGACAGGAGGAGAGGGAACAGCCCCAGGCTGGGCCAGGGGAGGTTTAGATTGGAGATTAGGAAAAAAATCTTCGTGGAAAAGGTGCTGCCCAGGCAGTGGTGGAGTCCCCATGCCTGGAGAGATTTAAAAGCCACATGGGTGAAGACAGGCCTTGGCAGTGCTGAGAGAATTGTTGGACTTGATGGTCTTAGAGGGCTTTCCCCAACTAAACAATTCTATGATTTACATAGATTTAAATAATTTAAATATTTTTTTGTGATTTAAATATTCCCCCCCTGCATTTTCAAAGGACCTGAAAATGATCCCTCAATAAGGCCGTGACAAATACCAAGGAGTCTAAAAAATGTGCATTAGAAGCTGCCATTTGTTGTAGAAAGAAGCAGGAAAAAAATCCCACTACAAACCTAAATCCTCTATTTTCCCCTAGCAAGCCCCAGAATGGTTTTCAACATTCTCTTAAAGTTTTATAAGTCAAATCATTTTAGGCCAAAATACCATATTTCTGAAACATCTACTGATACTGAACATACTGTTTAAATAGTGAACAACAGAGAATCATATAAGGCTGGAAAAGACCTCTGAGATCATCAGTTCCATGTATGATTTCCTGCTGGCTTTTTCCAAGGGCAAGAGAATGGTTCCATAAAGGCATTAAAGGAAACATTTCCCAAGTATTTGGGGGGATTTATACTACAAAACACCCAGTAAATGACATAGACAACTTGTTGTTAAGAAGTTCCATAAGAATCATATTTCCTTTTCCTTAGATCAGGCCATAACTCTTGAAACAGAGGGAAATTTCTTTGGCTGAAAATGAAAATAAGGACCAGGGTTTGACTAAAAGGTTCTTATGCTGAGCTTTCATGGAATCCTTTGGATTGGGAGGGATCCTAAAGCTCATCTTATCCCACCCCTTCCACTATCCCAGGTTGCTCCAAGCCCCTTCCAGCCTGCCCTTGGACACTTCCAGGGATGCAAGGCTTTGTTCATATGCAATTTTCTTTGTATTTTCAAGGAATATGTAACTTCCCACTTTTTTTCCTAGCAGGAAGTTTGACCCAGACAAAAGCAGAAGCAACTGGATTATGCAGAAAGAACATAAGACTTGAAAAAGTATTAGGTTTCCAACCCCCTGCTCTATACTATGCACAAATCTAGGAATCAGCAGTTTACAAGATAGAGAAACTCCTGGGGATCGTCCAAAATAAAATCCATTTTCCCATTAAAGCAGGCTGAAAACAGAGCTGCAAATCCAACCCTTTTGAAAACCGGACTGCAGTTTGGATGAGACGCCCCAAATCTGGAACTGTGGCTTACCATTTTGATGTGGGAACACCAACCAGACCCGTTTCATAACACTGCTTCAGATGTGGCTGGAAAACTGCTGCAAGTGACAGAGTTCCCAGTGTTTTCCTGATCCCAAAATGGCTGCAATTCCTGGTTGGAGCCAAGGATCACGAGTCCCGCTAACAAAATCTGTCAGCATCAAGTGCAGGACCATTTTTCAACACAGTCACAAGGCTTTCTGAAACCCTTTTCCCAACCAAACCACACCATGGCAGTTTTCCACCGCTTTCTTGGAGACTGCTTGAAGCACAAAGCTTTGCATCCTTTTGGAAAATCTGGTTTGGGGGGAAGTTTCCTGCATTTGCTTGGCTCCCCTTTCAGTAACTGCTGTTAATGTCCCAGGCTGGTTTGAAAGATGCAAAATATTCCCATTTGCAAACAGAGCAAGTTTTAATTGCACCCAGCATTTGGCCTGGAAGGGAAGAGCCAAACTGAAAGAGAGGAGATATATTTAATATTCTTAATATATTTAATATTCTATAAAATATCAGGAAGAAATTTCTCACAGTGAGGGTGAGGAGACCCTGGCACAGGTTTCCCAGAGAAGCTGTGGCTTCCCCTGGATCCCTGGAAGTGTCCAAGGTCAGGTTGGGCATTGGGGCTTGGGGCAACCTGGGAGAATGGCAGGTGTCCCTGCCCATGGCAGGGGAGTGAAATGGGATGAGCTTTGAGGTTCCCTCCAATCCAAACCATTCCAGGATTCATATTAATCAGATAAGAAAGGGAATTGCTTGAGGTACCCAAATACACAAGCCAGGGTATGCTGTTAAAAAATAAACCTGAAGCACTGCTCGGTTTATAGGAATGTGCTGCAAAACACAGGGAACTTTACTTGGGAGCCTTTTCTCCACCTTGGGTCTTTCCTCTCTTCCCTCTGTCCCCAGCCTCTCTCTCTGCAAGCAGGACCTTTGCCAAAGAATACTTCTAGTCATATCTGAAGGATAAGGCCAGCAAAGCAATGGGGCATTCAAATAAAGAATGGAAATAATTTCCTTACAGGAAGGAGCTATCCCAGGTTGTCTTCCCTTCCTTTTGATTATACAGCTCAGATCAGTGAGAGTCAGGAAATTACATCGTCTTAGGAAAAATAATAATAATACCAAAAAATTAAAAAGGAAAGAGAAGAATATCAAGGAAAAGGATTTTTTTTTCATTTCCTGCTGAAACCAATCCCACAACTTCCTTGACGCTTCAAAGGCTTGGTTACACTTTTTTTTTTCATGTTTTACCATGACAAATTCCACTTAGCACATGCTCCTTGTTTTTGAACAAAACTTGGGCCACCATAAGAAGGAGGAATATTTTCATCCAGTTTAGTATTTTAATATTAAAGAAGGGTGGATAGACACTGACAAACCAAAAGCCAACCTGCTCCAGGATAAATCCCAAGCACTGCTGAGAGGAGTAACTTGGCTCTGGGTATAAAATCATCATGGAATGGTTTGGGTTTGGAAGGGGCCTTAAAGCCTACCCAGTCCCACTCCCTGCCATGGACAGGGACATCTTCCACTATCCCAGGTTGCTCCAAGCCCCGTCCTTTGCTCTGAGCATCCTCTGAGCCAAAGCAACCCTTCCTAGGTAATAAAACAGGAAAAAGATGAAATGCCAAGAAACACATTGTGCCTAAACACAGAATCCATGGTTCTACGGTCATTGTTTGGTCAGACAGCATGGACAATCCTGTTGTCTTACCTCTGCTCCTGACAAAACTTGGTGGGGAAGAGGGAGAGAGCCAAGTTTTCTGCTGGATGGAGCTTAATTATTTACTCTCTGCATTACGTTAATCACACCATGGAATGATAGCACCAGGTGGGTAAAACACGTTCATCAAAATGATTCATATCTGGCTTTTGTAAGGAGATAATCTCTGACAGGCTATACCATGCTCAGCTTAACTCCACCTGGATGGTCTTGACACAGCTGATTTCCCACAGTTTACACAGAAATTGGATTTTTCTGTGGCAAAAGGCAAATCAGGGTGTGCTGCACCCTTTTGTATTTTAGCAAACACGCAGAGACCTGACACAGAGCAGCAGAGCAGGAGAGAGAAGCCCCCCAGCTTTCTGACCAACTTTCCTTAACCTTTCACAGACGTCTTGCACTGGAAAAATAGTCCCACAAACCCTCTCACGCTGCTGCTGCTGCCTTGCACTTTCTAAGGAGAGGAATGTGGTCTGAGCACCCCAGCCCCGTGGAAGAGGGATGCCCCATCTCACAGCTTCTCTAAAACCCATGGGCAATCCCCCTGGCTGTGGTTTGGTAATGATGCTGGAGTGTTTCCCTGTAAAAGAAACACTCCCAGCTGTGGGATTTATCATCGAATTAAGGGCTGGGTTTTGCTGGGTGGCCTGCGGTGAGACAGGCTGGGAGAGTTGGGTGTGTTCACCTGGAGGAGAGAAAGCTCCAGAGACCTCAGGTCCCCTTCCAGTGCCTGAAGAGGATCCAAGAGAGTTGGAGAGGGGATATTCACAAGCACTTTTTTAGCAAGCACTGTCTGCCCTTTGGTGCTGTGACAGACAGTGATGGCACGCACAGCAACCAAACAGTCCCCAGCCTTCCTCCTGTGCTCCTCTCCCAACCCTGCTGCTGCAACCTACTGCCCAGACAAGCTCCTGATTACTCATTTCACACATCCTCACCCTGAGAGTGCTCCTTAGATAGGAATCTTAGAGCAACACCCACCAAAGCCTCTGTGAGCTTTGGCCCATGGGCTGCACAAAATCCGTCCCTTATCCCTGACCTAAGGAGCATCCTCGGACTGAGGTGGAAGCAAAGCACCAGTTGTTTTCTTTTGCTATTACTGAAGATTAAAACAAAGCCAGGAGCATGGCAGAGGGTCCCCAGTGTCAGCAGGGAAATGGGAAAGGGTTGAAGCAGCATCTTTAGCAGAGCAAGGTACCACACGCGGGCTCCCACATCCAAAGCTGGTGACCTAGCCTGGAAAGCCTCTCTCACTCCGTCCATCACCTCCAAGAGGAGCCTGCAAGAGTTTCAGCTTCATCCCAGACCCTCACCAGACCAGCAGCCAGCACAATCACATCACCACTCTGCTGCAACATCCCAGCAAAGCAAATCCCTTTCATCGGGTGCCCCAACGTGGCAAATAGTTTTGCCAGGGTAAATCAGTGTGACTTTAAGTGACAGAGGAATCACAAGGTTGCACTGAACTGGTGACGAAGCTTGTCCCAACCTCATTTGTGTCTTTGGAACACCAGCCTCACACAGAAAATCATGCTACATCTCCTAGAGAGGAAACCATGGCTCCTCATCCGTGTCTTTTTTCCAATGGGTTATTCACATCCCAACACTGCCAGGCAGGCAAAACTCCTAAGCCATCTTTTAAAGGTTCAGCCTTTAATCCTAAAAACCTCAGCTGAATTTCCATACCTACTGAGAGTTATTTCAGCTGCCACTTGGGGCAAGGCAGAAGATTTTTCTGCAATCCCTTGTGGACCATGGAGGAATGTAGCTGCCGAAACCTGGACACCATGTGTTCTAACAGCATCACTCAAGGACAGCTGGAGCACTGACATACTTGAAAACCCTCTTTTTTTTACCTTTCCCCCCTATTTTAAACATTTGATTTACTACTATGTATTAATAGAAGTATTATTTAATATTCCATCCCTCCTTTCAGGTATCCTATAAGATATAGGAGCTGGCAGACAGCAGTGGTTTCCTGATCTCCTCTGCATCACTCGCTGTCTCAAAAACCCTCTATGGCATCCCTTACTCTTCTCCTCAGTAAATTAAACATACCTGATCTGTTTAACCCCCTGTGGAAGACTTTCCAAGTGCCTCATCCTTCCTGTCTCTCTTTGCTGTCATGTTTCCACCTGGTTTGGGCACAGGAATGTTCCCCAAGGTGACAGTGGTCCTGTCAAGTTGTAGGACGTCACTCAGATGGCCTCAGGGTTCCGCTCCAATCCTTAAGGCAGTCAAACGCCTCCTGGGATGGGAGATGGAGCATCTGGGAATAACCACTGCCAGGGCTGAAGGCAGAAATCATTCCAGGAAAGTGTAAAGCTGGAAATGCCTGCCATAGGAGGAAGAGGTGAAAGAGTCAAACCTCCCTGGGGGATGGTCCTTCTGGGGTAGAGAGTTAAAGGGTGATGAGGAAATCACCATCTCCCCTACATCCTCTGCCAGAGATTGCAAATATCCCAGTTTCTCCCATTTTAGGTCTCTTTTGGATGGTTCTTATTGCAGCCCTGCAGCTGAAATTGAAAATATTACCTCTGGAAGGGCAACAGCACAGCATTGATGCACTTGGCAGCATCCACAAGGTCCTGGCATTTCTGGTACATGGGGACATTCAGGGACTTGAGTTTCAGGAAAAGGATGGGTTTGGCAACCCTTGAGTATTGACAAATCAAGAGTAATTGGATTAGTCTCGATCAAAAGTATTTTGCCATGCAGCATCCCTACAACTAGGGAGAATATTTTCCACTTCCACACTTATTTTATCAGGTTTTCCACTCAGAAAACAAACCATTTTTTAAGGAACAAAATGAAACCATAAGCAAAGCCATTCTGCTTTCCGCAAAAATCCTCTTTCACCTTTCTCTGGTGGGGAGATGGAAAATTATACAAGAGTTGGGAGGGGAAAAGTATTATTTAGGATAATAATTAGTCCTCATGAAAAACTGGGAAAACAAATAGCACAACTGAATCCGAAAGAGCTGAACTTCCATGCCTCTCTGAGGTCACCTCACTCTCTAAGCCTCCTGCCCTGCAGTGATCTGGATATTTGGGCTTTCCCGCAGCTCCATGATTTAAACCCAAAAGGCAGAGGTTGCCTATGGAGGAACAGGAGGGAAGATGGAATTGGATCCCTCCGAAAAGAACTCCTGCCTCATGGGAACTCGGATGGCTGAGAGCCTCTCGCAGCTCATTGCTGCACAGCAGACGAGCTCTGGTGGTCTCCATCCAAGACAGGCAAACTTCCAACTTGGAGACCCTCCGTTCCCAAACAACAGCAGCTGCTGAGTGTGCTCTGGGCAGGGAGAACAGCCAGGGATGGAACACCCGGAGATGGGACTCAAGCACATCCCTGGGCAAGGGCAAGAGGTGGCCAGGGCTACTTTGGCACTGCACAGTAGGCCACAGCATGATGGAGATGATACCTGGATGAGATCCAGATGTTCCTGTAACAAACTCATGGTTTTCTCTAAAGCTTCCCAAGAGAAGACCACATAAAAGAAATTAAAGAGGGAGTCCAAGCCCAAGCAGGATCTAACCAGTCCTACTTAAATTCTAATGCAGTATCCAACTGGCTTTCATCCCAAGATAAAATGTGCAATTAAATCTGGTGAAACTCCAGGACATCCATCCAGGGGTGGGGTGGGCTGTCCCTCCTCAGACAAGGTGACACCCCCCCAGGTGACATCACCAGCAGATGGAATTCTGCTGCCCAAGGCTCTGGGGCCAAGCCAGTGATAGCTGCTGTATCCATCCTTGGAAAAACAGAGGGATTTTCCTACCTGTCGCCAATCCCTTTCTCGGGATAACTCTCCACGCATATGGAGATTTTATTTTCCCTTCTTTCTCAATTGCATGTCCCATTAACCACCTGCACCTCCTGGTTTGCTGAAGACTGGCTGAGATTTCCCAGCTGAAGAGGGAAATAAAACAATGATCTTCATTTCAAAACTTCATTTGTTGTTTGGGAAATTCTTTCACTGGCAGGGGAAAAAAAGACTGGGAAAAGAGCAATCCCTTGCTGGAGATAATTTCCACCCCATCACTCTCTTGATTTGCTTTCAAATAAATGTGTGGGGAAGTGGAAGCCTTCAAAGTGTGCCCAGCTCTAAGCTCTCTGCTGGATTTGGCTCCCAAACTCCTTCCAGCAATGCCAGTGCTGCTGGTCATTCTCCCTGGCCATCAGAAAACAGGGTCACTTTGCTGACCACACACAACCCAACTGCAGGAAGGAAGAGCCTCCCGTAGGGCCAGGAGATCTCTCTGTGGTGGGATCTCAGCAAAGTGTGGTTATTTGAATCGGAGACCTGAAAATGATCCCCACGGGCCTGCCTTGGCTCCCGAAGTCCTCTCAGGTAAGCTCTGCCCATGAGAAATGAATTTAGCTAACACTTCTCAGGTGGCTTTTTTAGATTTCATCAGCCCCATTCCTGGTGAGAACATTCCAGTGAGATTTGCTGACCTGATGCAGTCCTGCCAGGAATGACGGCTCTCCATGGCTACTCCTCAAAGAGATGGACAGCAGAACTCTGATCAAGGCAGCCCCTTGCAGTTCACCTCCGCTGGACCACGTGAGGAGGGGCTTCACCAGATTCCATGAGGAATTCGGCTGGTCCCCCACCCGCAAGTTCCCCCCGGCCATAAAAACCTCTCCCCTCCCCAGCCCAGCCCACGTGAGTGGTGTGTGGTGCCTCAGAGACCACCCAGCTGGAGCTGCAGTATTCAGTGACTGATAAAAACAACAATTGCTTTAAGTGAGCCCGTGCTCCTTGCCAGGAAGATTAGCAGTGGGAAAATTCCTCCTTTAGGGAGTTCTGCAGCCAAGGACTGGCCCTCAGGATTCATGACCGACTAGATGCCCCACGCACACTTAACAGCTATGGAGGAAATGTGGGAAGAATGATGAGGCTGGGGACTTCCTTTAAATCCTGCTTTTGTCCTCATTCCACAAAGGGAGAGCGATCCAGCCAGAGATCCCAGCGGAATGGCCAGCACCCAGGATCATTTACCAAAGGTGTACCAATGGGAGCATCTTCTCTCCCTACAGTCCAGTTGTTCTAAAAAACAAACCAACCTGAGGATAAGGAGGAAGAATCACCTCATTTGTTTGTCAAACAGTTTTCCACCAAGGATCCCCGAGGATGGGGCTGTACATGTCAAGTGAAGAGTGAGGAGGATAATGAAGAGTCACAAGCCAAACTATGGACCACAGAGGAAAATATCCCATGGAGGTGAAAGATGAACAGCTCAAGTATTTTTGCTTTGCTGAAATGCAAAGAAAGGAAAACAGAAGCTTGAGGCTTGTCCCTAAACAACTGCCAAGTGTTCAAAATGCCCTGTGGGGCTGAAATGCTGTGTCCATCTTCCAAACCTTCCCAACATTTGCCCTCAAAATAATCCAGGAATGTCTGTAGTTTCATGCTTGTTTTGGCTGGAAAGAGCACTTCAATGCTGGACAGGAGAGAACTTTGTTCTTTACACACAGAATTGGATTTTTCTGGCTGTATTTCACCCTTGGAGTCTAATCACAGGTTACTCAGACAATTTTATGGAGTGAACAGAACATTAAGGTTACATAATAAAAAGACTCGTCACATCAGAATCGCAGCAAGAGCCTGCACCCCCGGCCCAAGATGCAGAAGATGATTGATGCATCAACTACTAAAGCTTTTTGTTTGTTTGTTTCCCCCTATTCATAGATAATAAAGTTTCCTCATCTCCAGCCAGTTTCTAATCCCTGCCAAGAAGCTGCCTTGACACCTGGTAAAAGAACAGTAAAGTAGTGGGATGGGAGTGCAGGCAACAGCAATAATTAATGAATAAAATAATTTCTCTGCACCTCAGACTCCTAGGAACCTGCCAAAAATTCTTCCAAGTGGGTTTAGAACCACATGGGATGACAACTGTGCACAGATAACCATGACAAAAAAGGCATCAGAACACTTGAAATTAATTAATATGTTCAGCCACCACCAAGCCTTCTCCTAAGAGCCCCAGGACCCAGTTTTCCTGCTTGTGATTGATTTCAATCATGACGTTTACTTGTCCCTAGCAAGCACCACAAATTGCATTGTGCTTGGCCTCCTTTGGATCCCTCTCATGAGATTCGGGGATGGTGCCACCCAGCCAGATGTTTGCAGCACCTTTTGACAAGAAATATATATTTTTCTTTTATTGGACACCGTGGCCAGAGAGCCCATGTAGAATGTAAACTCTGTGTGGAGAGATATATATTTTCCCTCTGTTTATAAACACAGAGTCCAGTTCTTCCCCCACCAGGGTCAGATAAGCCCAGAATTTATCAATGTTGGAGAACATACTCCTGATTTACATGGGAGGAAGAGGGGAGATTATTTGCAGGAGAAAACAAAAATTATATTAGGCAATTCCTATTTGTACATGGATTTGAATACACGTGCACCACAATATTTAGATTCTTTCTAACAAACAAACTTGCCTGAACACCCACAAGAGAAAACCTGAAATCCAGAGGGGAAGTCAGGGAAAAAATACCTTTGTGTTCCCCGGAGGGAAGCAATTCTGCTCAGAACTGGAAAATTCCCTTGGCAACACCTTCCTTTGGCAGCTGCTCTGACAACCCTGAGCCAGCCCTCAAATTTTCTCTTGGAGTAACCTGGACTCATGGAAGGTGTCCCTGCCCATGGCAGGGGGTTGGAATGAAATGGTCTTGAAGATCCCTTCCAACCCAAACCATTCTGGGACCTGTAACTCCAAGTTTCCTTTCCTTGCTGCTTCTCCTGCCTCACTCCTGGGTCTTGTTCTTCCCCACAGGGCTGGTCTCAAGAGTCACCAGAGGCAGATTTGCTTGGCTGAGCCTACCCTCTCCCATCCAGCTGCTTTGACACCTGCCAAAATCTCCCCGTGATTCCAACAGAATCAGGCACGTGGCTTCTGGTCATGGGCTTAAAAATAAAGTACATTAATTTGATAACTGGCCCTCAGATGGTTTGCATCAAGCATCCTTACAAGACATCAGAGAAGACACCAATGTTTTGACACCCGGAAGATGATGGTATTTGTAGGGCTGAACTCTCATAATGATGAATTTTAGGGCTCAGCTCTTATAGTGATGAATTTTCTGGCTCCAGTCTTGCTGTTATTGTTGAAATAACACAAATTCACTGGTAGCAGATTAAAATAGTCTCCATATACATTTGTGTGTATACATTTATAAACATGCAAACTCAAACAGGAGGGGAGAGATAAATATCTGCAGGTCACAAGTGAGCAGTTTTAGGAAGCTTTAGGACATGAGGGCGGATTTTGTTTAGAGTAGAATTTCCCCCTTTGTCCTTCCAAGATGAGATCTCCAACATCTGTCCCCTGCTGCCTTCCAGTGGAGCCAAAGGCTGCTTTGAGCACAAACCCCTGCACAGAGGGGTCACCCTTTGGCAGCGAATTCACCTCATTTTGGATGGATGGGGAGCTCTAACTGAGCTCACCCCTTGCCTGGTGGGGCTGCAAAGCTCTGCCAGGGTGCTGCTCCTTTGCCATGTTGATTTAAAGGGCTGGGGATGATAACTGGCCAGAGATAAACTTCATCAGTGGTGCTGCATCTCCTTCCCTCCATCCTCACTGTTTCACAACTGTATCTGGATGTGGGTGGAGATGCCTCACTCCTTTAACTCATCTTTTAATACTCTAACGGGGGGAATCCTGGATCATTGAGCTTAACGATGCTCAGCATGTTTAAAAAAAGCAGAGAAGGGCAGAAAAAGGATAAATACACAATAAAGTCTGAGGAGGGGGAGGAAGCACAAAGCAGACACTCCTGGGAGCAGGAGAAGACTAAAACCTGGCAATCTCAGGCAACTGAGTGCCAGGAGAGCATCCCTCCAGGAGCAGGCAGGAAAACCCCAAATGTTTTAACAGCAGAACCAGACTGAAATGGGTCCCAGGGGAGGACATGGAGGGGGTCTCCATAGCCCAGGCTAAGCCTTTTCCCTGCAAAAAACACTGCTGCCACACCCCTCGTGCATCCATGTGGGTGATTCATCCTGGGACACCAACAGCCTGGACTATCTCAACATCTGGTGCCTTCAGGACAAGCAGGTGGCCCTCAGCCAGAGATTCGGTAAGGTGCCCCAGGAAGGGAAAGCTGTGACAGCTCCACTTTGAGCCCAGCCGCTCCTTTGGGAGATTGGGATCTGCCAGCAGCAGGAAAAGATTGATATAGACCATCTTCCCTTGCTCTGGAATATTTCTTCGGGGAGGTAGTGCCAAGCCACATGGAAGCACAACCTTCCTGCATGCCAAGCCTTCCTTCAGGCCAGCCTCCAGCACGACTGCTCCAAAATCCCTGCTGGGTTTGAGCAGCAATCCCAACCATGAATCACACAAATTCCTGTCATAAACGTCTGGCAGCCTGACTTACACCCAGGCTTCTGCAGAATGACAAATGCCAGCCATTTTCCTAGGAATAATGCACAGGAACCCTCCTTCCTTCCATTTGCCCTTTGGGGGGAGTTTGGGTTTCTCCCATTGTTCCAGACTGGCTGGAAGCAAAGATGGGACAAAGATGTGAGGATAACAACTCCCAAACCACAACAATATATCTATTTATGATATTCCTTCTTTTTGTAGCTGGATTCTTGATCCCAGCCCAAGTCCATTTTCCCTTTTAGCTCCAGAGAACAAGGAATTCACACTGGATGTTCAGTGACACCGCAGAGCAGCAGATGAGCTGGACAATCACAGCATTCTGTCTGCAGGGCTGGTTGTTGCCCAGCACCTTTGGATGGATCCTCACAAGGGAAAGGACAGATAAATTATCCCACAAGATTCCGGGGTGCGCCATGAGTCCCTGGCATCCAATCTACACGCCAGGGACAGGGTGGATGTGCAGTCTGAGGGTTGTTCCACGGGGTTTTTTGCTTTTCTGAGAGAGCCAGACTAACGAGAGGGACCAGGGGCGCAGCTTCCTGCAGTGATTGGAGCTTGGGGACAGCGCCAAGCACCCCCGGAGAGGTGGCAGGAGCAAACGTGCTGTGAAAGCCACTGGAAAGCTTCTGCAGGAAGAAGTTTCCCGACTTAAGAAGCATAAAATCAAAATCCTTCCCTAGACAATATCCCTTTTGTTTAAGGAGGAAAGTAGTCCTGAAAAAGCAGAGTTTTTCTGTTGGAAAACTTGAATAGCCTAGCCCTGGGAGCCTGCTGAACTCACTTTCCACAGCCATCAGGAGGAAGGTGAAGCTGAAATGCTCCATCCAGGAAAGGAAAACAAAACCTATTTGTTCCCTGCCGATT